>CP125979.1:48076625-48157188 GCA_030063025.1 Avena longiglumis
CTTGCAATCATATTGTTTGTGGTTTAGTAGTGCTCTGGCTTGTTTCCATCTCACCGTGTGATTGGTAGCCGAGGCGACGCTCTTGATGCTTGGTGCGTGAGCATGCTTATGCGACTTCGGCTGACGGCGTAATGACGTGCATCGCGCTATCTTCAAGAGATGTCGCCCACGGAGGTTATTCGGTGACCTCGTTGAGGTGTGGGAGTACTTGGAGAAAGGCGCGCGTCGTGGAGTTCATGACGCGATCGGCGTCAGCGTGGGCGTCGGCTCCGAGCCTTGGACTCGCCCACTTCCCGAAGATTTCGACCTCGGCGATGTGGCGAGTGGTATCCTTCGGCCGTGGCGCGGTGGACCTGTCGGAGGTCCTCAAGCTCGCGAGGCGAGCTGCCGCTTACCGAGGCGTGTCAGGCGATGGCGACCTTCTTCCTTATCGAGAAGCAGTCGTCGCGAACGACCCTGCCGCGCATCGCGACTTCAAGGTCGAGCAGCCCTTCCGGCGATGGCGGGCGAAGTTGACAACGTATCCATCGAACCCGTGATACTCCGTTTATTGAGCGGCGGGATCACGGGTACATCATCGTCGAAACTGCGAGTAGTGTGGTATGCCTAGATAAGTTAGTAGCAATTCTGCCCGGAGCGCGCATAGTTTGTAATGTAAGACAATGCGATGTGCGATTGAATCGGATGTTGTGTTTATTTTGCTAAATCGTGTTTTGGATTGATTTGGATGAGTCCCCCATTGTCCGCCCTTTTGTGGGGTTCACCTTATATATGATGTGTGTTGTTATCATGTGTTTTGTTAAGTTAGTCGACTGCTTGGGCTCGGAGAGCCGATGCATGGCGACTCCCTTGAGTGCTGTATTTTACCTGCTTTCCCTTCTGTGAACGGGCGGGTGGCCGAGTCCCCGGCGTGGTACTTGGTAGTTCAAGCGACTCGAGGGTGGTTGAGGACCAGCGTTTGTGTGGGCGCGTCGCTCTGCCCGGCGGTGGGTCGGTGCGTGGCGAGTCCGCACGCTCTTACTTGGCGTTTTCCGACCGATCGAGACGGCTGGTATGTGATCCCGGCGTGGTACTTAGTCGTTCGAGTCGCTATGCCGAGGATCACGGAGGACCAGTGGCTGTGAAGCGAGGATGTCTTGGTTCAGAAACCGAAAGCTAGGCGACTCGATGGGGCTCCGGGTTGGCGTTTAGTGATTTATGCAAGACCTGAAATGAGTCGGTGCTCTTACATCGACTACTTAGCCGTCGGCTGTACCAAGGTTGACTTACGTGTTTTAGCATGGCGCATTACGAAGCGAGTGGCACAAGGTATGGAGAGTAGGCAATTTTGCAGAACCGTTTCTTTATTCATAGCATTGGAGAGTACATATGTGGGGTTCTAAGTATAGAACTTCCGGAGGTTTACATTCCAGGCCGCTTGACATCGAAGTTCACCGCCCCGGACGTCGGCAGGTAGTAGGCGTCGTTGCGATGCACGCTACCGATAGCGAACGGCCTTCCCATGGAGGAGAGCTTGTGCATGCCCTTCTTGTCTGGATGAGGCGTAACACCAAGTCACCTTCACGGAAGGTGCGGGTTTTCACCCGTCTGCTGTGGTAGCCAGCCCTTGCCGATAGATAGCGGTCGCGATCGGCGGTCGCGTGCTTCGTCGAGTTAATCGAGCCCGTCTTGGCGGGCTAGTTCGCTTCTGACCTCCGTGTAGTGGACGACCGTGGCGAGTCGTGTTCGAGGTCGGTGGGCGCGGCGCTTCAGTAGACCATGAAGAAGGGGTGAATCCGTCGACCTGTTGACCGAGGTGCGGATTCCCGGATGACGGAGGAAGCTCTTGACCCGGCATCCGGTGCGCTCGAGTGGTACCTTGGAGTCGGCTTGGGCCGTGGAGGATGCTTTGGTTGGCTCGTTCCGCTGGCCGTTGGATTCCGGGTGTCTGTTGGCGCGAGGTCGAGCGGATGTGGTGCTCTCGCAGAACCGGCCATTGCTCCCTTGGCGAAGTTTGTGCCGTTGTCCGTGATGATCTTTATTAGGGAACCGTAGCGGTATATGAGCTCGCGTAGGAACTTGGTGGCGGTCTTCCGTCGCCTTCGGCTTGGCTTCTACCCACTTGGTGAATTTGTCCACAATGACGACCAGCGGTGGGTGTAGCGGAGGAGCCTTCTTGAAGGGCCCACCATGTCCATGCCCCACACGGGCGAATGGCGGTGATGGGGATGGTTTTGAGCCGAACTTGGAACGGCGTCTGGTTGGGCGTGCCGGCACCGGCGATCGCTGGACGATGTCGGCGTCGGCGTGTCGCGGTGGGCGATGAAGCCGTGTCGCATAGCCTTGGCGACTAGGGGCTGCAGCGGCGTGGCCGCAATGCGCTGAGTGGATGTCGTGTAAGATTTTGCGTCCTTCGCTGGTTGACGCAGCGGCTGGAACACGCCGGTGATTTAACGCTTGTGTAGTTCGCCGTCGATGATGGTGTAGGACTTGCATCGGCGAACAATCATTCGAGCGCTTGTCTCGTCTGCGGGCAGGTTACTGTCTCCGTGTAGGCGATGTAGGGCTTGGTCGATCGTCGCTCGGTGACGAAAAGGGCCAAGGTTGCCTCTGGTTGGGCGGGACTCAATGTCGATCTCCTCGGAGGAGACCGACGCGTGAAGATGGTGTCTAGGAACACGCCGGGTGGTGTGGATCGAGCTGACCCGATGCGAGAGGCGTCGGCCTCCTCGTTTTCCGCTGTCGATCCATTCGACGGAATAGCGTGAAGTGGCGCCCACTTGTTCCACCTCTTGGCGATACGCCGCCATGGTAGGAGGCGTCGCGGTGCGGCGACTTGTCCCGCGACAGTCGGAATCGCCGTAGCATCGGCGGCGATTGACACTCATCTCCTTGCAGCTCGTGATGTCCGTGGAGTAGGGCCTCGATTCGCCATGTTGTTGGTGCAGGCGTGAAATCGGCGGAGGATGTGGCGGAGCTTGTCGCCTTTGGTCGGCACTATCGCTCTGCGCCGTCCGCGTTTTTGGACCCGTCGAAGTGTAGGCTCCAATAGTGAAGGTACGGCGGCTTCTCTGGCTGCTGGGCCTCCTCCCAGTCGGCGAGGAAATCGGCCAGTGCCTGCGACTTGATCGCCCTCGTGGCTACTTAACGTTGTGAACGCCGATCTCGACGGCCCCTTGGCGACCCGCCCGTCGCCTCGCGATTCGGATGATGTCTTAGTGGAGCGGAGGAAACGATCGTGATGGGGTGCTCACGGAAATGTCTGGCGCTGGCTGAGCTCAAGACCGCGTATACCAGCTTTTGGTACGTGGGTATCGGGCGCGACTCGTTAGGACCTCGCCGATGTAGTATACCGCCGCTGGACAGGCGCTCTTTTCCTTCCTCCGGTCGTTCGACGACCATTACAGCAATGACGGCTCGGACGCGATGTAAACCAGCATGGGCTCCTTGTCGACGGGTGCGGCGAGTAGAGGTCGGGATAGCACCTTTTTGAGGTCGCGAGCGCGTCGTCCTCCTTGTCCCAATCGAAGGTGGGATTCTTCATCAGCGGTATAGTGGCATCGCCTTTTAGCGTGATGAAGCGACCGAGAGCCGCTACACGCCCCAGCTTCAGACGTCGCGAGCACTTTCGGGTTTTGCCGAGGCGATCGTGTCGATCTTTGTTGGGTTTGCCTCGATTCCTCGTTTGGAGACGACGTACCTAGTAATGCTGCCAGCGGGTACACCGAAGGTGCACTTGCCTGGTTGAGCTTTATCTTGTACCTTGAGTTGGCGAGGTCTCCGCCAGATCGGCGATGATCGCCTGGCGAGCGGATTTACAACCACGTCGTCGATGTAGGCGTGGATGTTGGCGTCAATTTGGCTCGCGAGGCATTCTTGCATGCACCGCTGGTAGGTCGCCCGGCGTTCTTGAGGCCGAAGGTCATGGCGGTAGCGAAGGCTCCGAATGGCGTGATGAACGCCGTCTTATCTTCGTCCTCGACAGCCATTTTGATCTGGTTGTACCCAGAGTAGGCGTCGAGGAAACACAGCGACTCCGAGCCCGCGGTGGAGTCGATGATTTGATCGATCCGCGGGAGGACGAACTGCTCCTTTAGGCGTATTTGTTCAGGTTTGTGTAGTCGATACACATTCTCGAGTCCGTTTTTCTTTTCGACCGACTGGGTTTGCCACTTGGAGATTTGATTGGCGAATGAATGGCCCGTGGGCAAAGGCCGCACTTCTTCGGCAATTGCTCGGCGCTCTTCATTGAAGGGCCGTGGCATTTGTTGTCGCACTTTGGGGTCGGCGTTTAGTTTGTGCTCATGAGCTCCCTAGGGACACCGGGCATGTCGGAGGGTTTCCATGCGAAGATGTCCCTATTCTCACGAAAGAACTTCGATGAGCGCGCCTTCCTATGCTGGGCTCATGCTCGTCCGACGCCACCACCGGTCTGGGTCGCTGGGACCAGCTTCGACGGCGGTGTGCGTCGTGGCCTCAAAGGTTGAGGTGTTTGCCCTCTGAGTTGGGCTTCTTGAGTATTGTGGGTTGTCGTTGTTGACCCGCCGCGTATTTGGCGAGCTCATCGTGACTAGCTTCCGCCGCGATCACGGCGTCGGCGAGTGCGGCTCCTTTGGCCCTGCTTTTCGGCCATGTCGGGTCGCCGTTGATGGTGATGACGCCAGCGGCCCGGGAGCTTCATCGCGTTATGCAGCGTGGTGAATGCCGCCATGAATTTGGCGAACACAGCGCCCCTGGTAGACGCAATGGTAGGAACTGTCGAAGGGCACCAGCTCGAAGACGATCCGCTCGGTCGCGAAGTTCACGGTGCCGAAGGTGGCGGGTAGCGTGACCTTGCCGATCGGGTAAGCCTTCCGACCGGGGACAATCCGTGGAGCGTTGTGTGGGTTGTCTCGATCATCGACCGCGGAGCCGCAGAGCCTGAAGGTGTCGAGTAGAGGATGTTGATGGAGCTGCCGCCGTCCGCGTGGTCTTGGGGGAGCCGAGTCGCCGACCTTGGGCTTGACCACCGTGGCGACTCGTCCCGGTACTGGCGCGTGGCGAGTGGTCTTGCTCCGGTGATGGTCGTTCACCAGTTCAGAACTGGGGACGTCTGGCCACCGCTGACGGCGACGACGGGCTGGCGATGACCTTCTTCTCGCGCTCGTGTTGAAGCCGTGAAGGTGTGGAGCGAGCGGCTACTTTGCCGAATTTTCCGCCATTTTGCGGGTCGTTGTCGGTCCTCCAGCGTCGTGCCTTCTCGATTCGAGGGTGTGGCAGCCGGTGGTGTGCGTGGCGGCTTTCCTTCCTGTGAAACGCACACGGTTGGTTAAGGAGGCGGGATCGATCAACCTTGGCTTGTTCTTGTAGTTGCCGCCGTCAGCGTCGTTGTCCTCCGTCAAGCGGTAGCTCTTGGGCTCGCGTTGCGTGCGGCGTTAGCGATTAAGTCGACGCCGCTGGCGCGGCGCTGCTTTGCTCGTGCCGTCAGACGCGACTTCGGGCCACGTCGCCGCCCGTCTTGGCGTTGCCCTCGACTCATCGCCGATGTCTTGGTTGGGGTCTTCCTCGGCATCGCTTGGCGATCTCGAGGAGGTCGGGATGTTGTCGAGTGTTTTGGCGTGTCGCTTGAGCTTGGCGACTAAAGGCTCGTGGCGGCACGATGTCTTGAAGCAATGGATCGCGTGTCCGGTGGATGCCGACCGCGTGCAGACTCCCTGCCACCGTTGAACCCGATGGGTCGACTGGCGGGTCCCTGAACGCAGCGTTCGTGTCCTCGATGGTGGTGGCGCGTGTAGGAGCACTCGAAGTGCCTGACGAAGGCGTCGCGCATTTCCTCCCAGGAGTCGATACTGTCCTGGGGGAGAGTGTTGATCCACTGCCTGCATGTCCCCTCCATCATCAGGGGGAGGTAACGGGCGGCGAGTAGGTCAGTGTGACCCGCGATCCCCATTGCCATGAGGTATGTGTCGAGCCAGACGGCGGGGTCGTACGAGGAGTCGTATTTTTCGATCTCCTTTGGCGCCTTGAAGTTTATGGTACTTTTCGCCGGATCATTGGTCCGGCACTTGGGCTAATCGATGAGCGACCCATGGGCTCGCCGCCGCGGCGAAGTATTTAGGTGTGCCGCAGTCGCCGGGCTGGCGGCGCGCTTTTGGTTGTTGATGATGTGAGTGCGCGCCGACGGGTCTCGCTGGCGGCGACGGTTGGTCGCCGCCCAGGATCGTTGGTAGAGTGCCGCATTCGCGGAGTCGCCGTTAGAGCTGCAGCGGCTCGGCGGGCAATTGAGGGTGTTTGCCACCGCTGACGGCCGCCGAGGCCGCCCGGAGGAGCGCGAGTACACTCGCCCGCAGTCGCGCCTGCTGTTCCACCTTCGCGAGTAGGGCCTGGCCGCACTGGATTTGTAAGGCGCCTTCGGTCGCCGTGATCTTTGTCGGCCGCGCTCGCCACGAGGTTGTCCATCGGGTGGAGAACAGTGGAAGGCCGTTCGTCGCGCCCCGTGAGGAGACGACTATCCGCTGGTCCTCAGGAGGGTGCGGTTAGGTGGTGGCGGGCACCCATCGCCAGATCCCGGCGGGTCGGCGCTCACCGTGGTAGCGTTCTCGCAGATTGCGCGCCGCTGCGCGCCGGATCGTTCTCATCGTCGAAATTCAGGGCGCCCTGAACGTGGGGTTCAGCGCGACCGATCCGCTGGTGGTAGCGTGATGCTTGCCGTCACCGCCGAGGCGAAATTTCGCGCCGCCTGCTCCTGCGATCGCCTCGCCGCCAGCGGAGTTCTCGACCTCCGCTGCCGAGCGCTGGGAGGGATCGGGTGGAGAAAGGGTCCTCCGGCGGATCGGGCGCCGGTGGCCATGTAGGTCGCAGCGTGGCGACCGTCCCGCTGTGGAGGTCGGCGGAGTTTTCCACCCGAGTCGAAGCTTAAGATCCCGAGGATGGAAGGGTCCTCAAGTCTCCCGTTGGAGACCTGAGGATGGAGCCCGGACGAGGCTGGTGATGGAGCCGGCCAGTGACGCCGGGCCGAGTCGGCGCTGCCGGTGAGGGTCTCCCGCGTCACCGGGTTCTCGCCACGTTGTTGCAGGCCGAGTCGCACTGAGGCGAGGCGGTGGATCGCAGGACTGGCTCTCGGAGAGCCGATCGCAGGTGGCGATCGCGGATGCGAGCCGAGTCCTCCGAGGTGATGACGCCGGTGAAGCCGACGAAGAGGCTGATCGTGCCGACCGGCAGATCACGCCGCGTGACGGGTCGCGCCACGGACGTAGCTGCTCGGCAAGATCTGGAGCATCTCCGATTGCTATCATGCGCGCCGGTGGCGCACCGCCTCGTTGATGGGCAGATTGGATCTCGCCG
Source organism: Avena longiglumis (assembly GCA_030063025.1). Lineage (NCBI taxonomy): Eukaryota > Viridiplantae > Streptophyta > Magnoliopsida > Poales > Poaceae > Avena > Avena longiglumis. Next base: position 48,083,928 of record CP125979.1, read on the forward strand.
TAACACCGCCAGACCGCCAGTCCCCACGGTGGCGCCACCGTCAGGGAATGACCACGGCGAATCTGCCGCAATCGGCAGCGTAGTAGAACGAAGGGCAAGGGCGGCCAGCCATCTGCGGTGCGAGATGAGGGCAAAGACAGTGGTTTTACCTGTTCGCCCCGAGGGTAAAAGACCTACTCCTGCTAGATTGTATTATGGAGGTGATTACAATGGGCGAACTTCGCGACTAGGCGGCGAGTTGCTTGGGTGTATGAGGAACGTGTCTCTACTCCCCTTAGGGAGGTTTATATAGGCTCACCTCCCCTAGGGTTTACATATCTCAACCGATTCTGACTTGCCAATTGTTTAAGTCAAACCGACGGGCCTATCTACTCGCTGGGCCTTTGACCTCCATGCCGGTGCCTTGACGGGCTTCGATCCACTCGCCGCTCTCTGTGCCCACTCGCCAGCCTTTGGGCTACGGAACGTCCCACGAGGATACCCCAAAGAGGCATATCCCCATCAAAGGTCGCCGTGAGAAGCGAGGGCAGTCTTGGCTCGTAGAACCGCCGGGCTAGGCGACTCTGGGGCTCGGGTTGGCGTTCGTGGACGCAAGACCAAGTGATTCGGTTTTACACCGCACTACTTATCCGCGTGCCGATCGTTGTACCAAAGGTTGACTGCGTTTAGCATAACGCTGTTTTACGAAAAGCGAGTGGCACAAGTCATGGAGAGTAGGCGCAATTTACGGTAACTGCTTTTTATTTCATAGCGATCGGAGAGTACATGTGTGGTTCTAGGAGTAGAACTTCCGAGGAGGTTTACATTCCATGGTCGCTGATCGCCGAGTTCGCCGTCCCATGGACGCCGATGAGGTAGTAGGCGCCGTTGCAGCACGCCCGATAGCGAATGGGCCTTCCCACGGAGGGGAAAGCTTGTGCATGCCCTTCTTGTCCCGGATGAGGTGTAACACCGGTCGCCTTCGGAAGGTGCGAGCCACCCGGCCGTGGTAGCGGCGGAGTCCTTGCCGGTAGATGGCGGTGCGTGACCGAGCGAGGTCGCGGTTTCGCCGAGCTGGTCGACCCCATCTTGGCGGGCCAGCTCGCTTGCAGCCTCCAGATAGTGGACGACTCGCGCGATTCGTGTTCGAGGTCGGTGGGCATGACCGCTGGCACAGAGACCATGAAGAAGGGAGTGAATCCCATCGATCTGTTGACGGAGGCGGATCCCCAGATGACAGGGCAACTCGACCCAGACCCGCAGGCGCCGAGTGGTACTTTGGAGTCGCGCTTCAGCCGTGGAGGATGCTTTGCTGGCCCGCTCGGGCCGCTGGATTCCGGTGGGCGATCGACGCGAGGTCGAGCCGGATATGGTGCTCTTCGCAGATTCGCCATGGCTCCTTGGCGGTTGGTGCCGTTGTCCATGATGATGTTGTTGGGAACCAGCGATATATGAGCTCGCAAGAATTTAGTGGCGGTCTTCCGTCGCATTTCGACTGGCTTGGCCTCCACCCACTTCGCAGTGAATTTGTCGACGGCGACTAGCAGGTGGGTGTAGCCGAGGGGGCCTTCTTGAAGGGGCCTATGTCCATGCCCCACACAACGAATGGCCAGGTGATGGGGATTGTTTTGAGCGCCGAGCTGTGACGCGTCTGATTGGCGATTGCACCCGGCGACCGGACGATGTCGACAGCTGCGCGGTGGGCCAAGAGAAGCCGTGTCGCATAGCCTTGGCGACCGAGGAAGCGGCGCGCAGTGGCCGCACCGAGTGAATGTCGGGAGGATTTTGTCCTTCACCCGGTTGACGCAGCGTTGAACACGCCGGTGACGCTGCGCTTGTGGAGCTCACCGTCGATGATGGTGTAGGACTTGCATCGACGAGCGATCATTCGAGCGTCTATCTCATCTGCTGGCAGGGTGCCGGCTTCCAGGTAGGCGATGTAGGGCTTGGTCCAGTTCGTCGCGTGACGAAAAGCGACCAAGGCTGCCTCTGGTTGGAGTGGGACTCGTGTCGATCTCCCTCGGGAGAGACTGATGGCTTGAGATTGTGTCGAGGAACATGCCGCGGGTGGTGCGAGTCGAGCCGACCCGATGCGAGAGAGGGCGCCGGCCTCCTTTTTCCTGTCGATCCACTCGATGAGTAGCCAGTGAAGTGGCCGCCAACTTGTCCACCGCTTGGCGGTATGCCATGGTAGGGGAGACGGCGTCAGGTGCCGGGCGACTTGCCCCGCGACAAGGTCGGAATCTCAGTAGCGCGGAGGCGATTGGCGTTCATCTCCTTGGCGGCTCGCATGCCGTGGAGTAGGGCCTCGTGATTCAGCCATGTTGTTGGTGCAGGGCGTGAAGTCGAGGCAGGATGTAGCGGAGGTTGTCGCCCTTTGGTGAAGTCAACACTATCCTGCGCTGCGCTGCCCGTTCTTGGAGCCGCAAAGTGCAGGCTCCAAGAATGGAGGTACGGGCTTCTCGCCGCTGGCCTCCTCCCAGTCGGCGATGAAGTCTGCCAGTGCCTGTGACTTGATCGCCTTTCGTGGCTCGTATTTGATGTTGTGGACGCCGATCTCGACGGCCCACTTGGCGACTCGCCCGATCGCCTTGCGATTGCGGATGATGTCTTGCAGTGGTGCTGAGGAGACGACCATGATCGGGTGCTCCTGGAAGTAGTGCGGCAGGCGCCGCTGAGCCCGGAAGACCGCGTATACTAGCTTTTGGTACTGCGGGTACCGCTGGCGCGATTCGATGAGGACCTCACTGATGTAGTACACCGGCCGCTGAACCGGCGCCTTTCCTTCCTCTGTCGCCGACGACCATCACGGCGCCGACGACGCCGGACGCCGCGACGTAAACCAGCATGGGTTCTTTGTCGGTAGCGGCGGTAGTGGTGCAGCGAGTAGCACCTTTTTGAGGTCGCGCGTCGTCCGCCTCCTTGTCCCAATCGAAGGTGGGGTTCTTGCGCAGGCGGTATAGGGGCATCGCCTTTTCGCCCAGGCGGGGGATGAAGCGACTGAGAGCCGCTACTCGCCCGGCTAGCTTCTGGACATCGCGCAGGCACTCGGGTTTGCCGAGCCGGGCGATCGTGTTGATCTTGGTGGGGTTCGCCTCGATACCGCGTTTGGAGACGTACCCGATGGTTGTCCGGGTACACGAAGGTGCACTTACTGGTTGAGCTTTATCTTGTACCTTCGCGGGTTGGCGAAAGTTTCGCAGTCGGTGAGTAGGTCGCCTTGGCGAGCGGACTTCACGACCACGTCGTTGATGTAGACGTGGATGTTGCGGCCAATTTGGCTCGCGAGGCATTCTTGCATGCACCGCTGGTAGGTCGCCCCGGCGTTCTTGAGGCCGGAGGTCATGGCGGTGTAGCAGAAGGCTCCGAATGGCGTGATGAACGTCGTCTTCTCCTCGTCTTCGACAGCCATTTTGATCTGGTTGTACCCAGAGTAGGCGTCGAGGAAACATAGCAACTCCGAGCCCGCGGTTGAATCGATTATCTGGTCGATCCGCGTGAGGATGAACTGCTCCTTTGGTGCACATTGAGTTGTGTAGTCGATACACATTCTCGGTCCCGTTTTCTTCTCGACCGGACTGGGTTTGCCAGCCACTTGAGTACTTGATTGGCGGATGAAGCCGCGGTAAATAGCTGCACTTCCTCGGCGATTGCTCGACGGGCGTTCTTCATTGAAGGGCCACAGCCGTCGCTGACAGTCACACTTTGGGGTCGGCGTTTAGTTTGTGCTCAGCGAGCTCCCCTAGGGACAACGGGCATGTCGGAGGGTTTCCATGCGAAGATGTCCCTGTTCTCACGGAGGAACTCGATGGCGCGCCTTCCTTTGGGCTCATGCGTCCGATCGTCGCGTCTGGTGAGTCGCCGTACCGGCTCGGCGGTGCACGTCGTGGCCTCAAAGGTTGAGGTGCCTGCGCCCTCGAGTTGGGCTTCTTGAGTATGGTGGGGTCGTCGTTGTTGACCCGCCGCGTATGGCGAGCTCGTCGGCGTGGTTGGTCTCCGCCGATGACGGCGTCGGCTTCGGCTCCTTTGGCTCGCTTTCGGCGGCCATGTCGTCGCCGTTGATGGTGATGACGCGCATGGCCGGGGAGCTTCATCGCGTTGTCTGCAGCGTGGTGCGCTGCCATGAATTTAGCGAACGCGCTGGCGCCCAGGCGATGGTAAAGGGTCGAAGGGCACCAGCTCGAAGATGATCGCTCGGTGCGGAAGTTTGCGGTGTCAAGGTGATCGCGGCGTGACCTTGCCGATCGGGTACGCCTTCCGGCCGGGGGCGATGCCGTGGAATGTGGTGTGGGTCGCTCGATCATCGATGCGGGAGCCGCTTTGAAGGTGTCGAGTAGAGGATGTTGATGGAGCCGCCGTCCATCGCTGTCTTGGGGAGCGATGGTCGCCGACCTTGGGCTTGACCACCAAGGCGACTCGCGGATACTCGATGCGCGGCGAGTGGTCTTGGCAGCTCGGTGATGGGCTGCTCGACCAGTTCGAGGCGGGGCGTCTATTGGGCCACCGCATTGGCGGCGGCGGGCGATGACCTTGTTCTCGCGCCGTGTTGAAGCTCGTGAAGGTGTGGGCGAGCGGCTACTTTGCGAATTTTCCGCCCGTTTACGGGTCGTTGTCGGGTCCTCCGCGCTTGCCGTGCCTTCTCGATTTCCACGAGGGTGTGGCGGTCGGCGGTGGTGTGCGTTGCGGGCTTTCCTTCCTGCTATGGAACGCATGATTGGTTAAGGAGGCCACGGATCGAACCTTGGCTTGTTCTTGTAGTTGCCGCCGTCGGCGTTGCCCTCCGTCGCGAGGTAGCTCTTGGGCTCGCGCTGCGCGTGCGGCGTTAGCGACGGTCGACTCGCCTCATCAACTGCTTGCGATGAGGCGAAGTGCCAGAAGCGTAGGGTCGGTTCGGCGTCCGCCGTCGTTGCCGTCTGGCGTTGACCTCTGACTCGTCGTCGATTTCCTGGTTTGGATCTTCCTCGGCGCTTTGGCGATCTCGAGGAGGTCGGGATGTTTTCAGTGTGCGGGAGTGTCGCTTGAGCTTGGCGACTAGAGGCTCGTAGCGACACGAGGTCTTGAAGCAATGGATCGCGGTGTCGGGTGGATGCCGACGCGTTACCAAAGCTCTTGCCACCGTTGGACCCGATTCGGGTCGACTCACGGGTCCCACGGGCGCCGTTCGGGTCCTCAATAGTGGTGGCGCGCGTGTAGGAGCACTCGAAGTGCCTGATGAAGGCGTCACGCATTTCCTCCCAGGAGTCGATACATCGGGGAGAGTGTTGATCCTTCGCACGCCCCTCCATCATCGGGGAGGTAGCAGGCGGTGAGTAGGTGTGACCCACGATCCCCATCGCCATGAGGTATGTGTCGAGCCAGACGGCGGGGTCGTCACGAGTCGTACTTATCTCTTTTGGCGCCTTGAAGTTTGGCGGGTACTTCTCGCCTCGGATCATTGGTCCGAAGCACTTGATCCGAGTCGTGGCGACCATAGGGCTCGCCGTCGCGGTAGTTAGGGTGTCTTTGCAATTTGTCGGGATGGCGTCGCGCGCCAGCTTTGGTTGTTGATGATGTGGGTGCGGCGTCGATGGGTTGCCGTTGGCGGCGACAAGGTTGGTTGCCGGCCGGGTCGTTAATTGGAGAGTGCGCGTTCGCGGTCGGTGTTGGAGCTGCGCTATGGTGTGGCGGTTGAGGGTGTTTGTGCCGCTGGCGGCATTGAGGCCGCTCTGCTTCCCGAGCAGTATACTCGACCCGAGTCGGCGCCCGCTTTTCTGCTCGACGGCCTTCGCGAACAGGGCCCGACGTATTGGATCCGTGGCGCCACGCTGTGGGTGATGTTGTCGCTGCTGCTCGTCCCGCCACGAGGTTGTCCATTGGGGTGGATAACGGGGAGGCCGTTGCGTCTCGCTCCGTGAGGAGACTACTATCCACGGCTGGTCCACAGGAGGGCGGTTGGGTGGTGGTGGCGCTTCGCCGTTGATCTGGTGGGGGCGGCGCTTCCTCCGGTGGCGTTCTCGCAGATCGCGCTCGCCCTGGCCGGGTCGTTTTCGTCGAAGTTCGGCACGCCCTTGAACGGTGGGGTTCAGCGTGACCAGATCCGCTGGTGGTAGCGTGATAGCTCTGCGCGCCACCGCCGAGGCAAAATTGGCGCTCGGCTTGCTCCTTGCGCCGCCTCCGATTTCAGCGGAGTTCCTCGACCTCCGCTGGCGTGGCGTTAGGAGGATTGGGGTGGAGAAAGGATCCTCCGGCGGATCGGCGCCATGGCCATGTAGGTCGCGGCGTGGTGACCGGTTCCGTCGCGGAGGTCGGAGTTCTCACCCGAGTCGGTCGAAGATCCAGGATGGAGGGTCCTCAAGTCTCCCGCTGGAGACTGGCGATGGAGCCCGGACGAGGCCGCGGTGATGGATCCGCAGTGGCCGGGTCGCCGTCGGCGTCGTGGGTGAGCCGCATCCTCTGCGGCTGAATTCCCGCCACGTTGTTGTGGGCGAGTTGTACTCGGAGGCGGTGGATCGTGCGGATCTGGCTCTCGGAGAGCCGATCGCGTGGTGGCAACTTCGCGGATGCGAGCCGAGTCCTCCGAGCGATGGCGTCGGTGAGGCCGGCGAAGAGGCTAATCGTGCCGATAGGCGTGATCACTGCTTGGCGTGACGGGTCGCGCCGGGACGTAGCTGCTCGCCAAGATCCGGAGCATCTCGCCGATCGCTATCATGCGGTGGCGACCGTCTCGTTGATGGGCAGATTGGATCTCGCCGCAGAACATCGGCGACCGGCCAGGCCCCGGTGGGCGCCAACCGTGAATTGTCACGCGGATGCGCAATCGGCGCAGTAGTAGAATGAGGGCAAGGCGGCCAGCCATGCGGTGCGAGATGAGGGCAAAGACACAGATTTTACCCACGTTGGGCCCGAGGGTAAAGACCTACTCCGCTAGATTGTATTATGGAGGTGTTACAATGGGCGAGCTCGGCTGGGCGAGTCGCTTGGGTGTATGAAGGAACGTGTCTCTACTCACCCCATAGGGAGGTTTATATAGGCTCACCTCCCCTAGGGTTTACATATCTCAACCTATTCGGTTAAAGCTTCAATAGCCGTTTAACCTTACCTGATTGGGCCTATCTACTACTTTGGGCCTTGATTCGATCGCCGGACAGCTGGGCTTCGATCCACTCGCCGTTCTGCAGGCCCACTCGCCGGGTCTTGGGCCAGTCGGAAACGTCCTGCTGGGTATACCCCGGTAGGCATATCCCCATCACTATCGTCAAACTTTGTCGAACGACGGGAATGAAGATTCTTAGCTCGGGGCGAGCCTCGCTAAACTTGCATTGGATCTTTGATAAAATAGCTTATTGTGAACCTAAAAATAATTTTTCTAAAAAACATGAGCATCAGATCATGTATCTGTAGCTCATATATGACCCACTTCCTACCGATTCGGCAGGAATTTGTCGTTTTCACCAGGTGTGGACGGAAAGGTTTAAGATCCCCCTGTTGGGACATTGTCCATATAAGGTGGTCTAGTATTTTTGTAAAATGTGGTGGTAGCATTTTAAAATAGCCATTTGGTGATTGCTTCACAAAACTGTCTGTTTTTTGTGCTCGGAAAATGGAAAATGGCATTTTGGTGCGACGAAAAGGAAAATTTTCTCCCGCAACATTGTTCGCCATCCCATGATGCACATGTATGCACAATATTGACATATTATCACAAACTATGCCTCGATTCTAGCCATAACATTGGTCATTTGACCCGAAAGCCAAGAAACCTCGAATGAGATAGGTCATTTTGTGAGGGGGTTTTTCAGACATAATCAATATATCAAGTTTGATATTTTTCCTTGGAATTAATTCACAAAATATGACACTACGCGAAGGTTTCACATTGTTTTGATCGTTTTTGAAATTTTTATGCCTGTTTTAAACTATCGTCAAACTTTGTCGAACGACGGGAATGAAGATTCTTAGCTCGGGGCCGAGCGTCGCTAAACTTGCATTGGATCTTTGATAAAATAGCATATTTTGAAACTAAAAATGATTTTTGTAAAAAAACATGAGCATCGGATCATGTACCTATAGTTCTTATCTGACCCACTTTCTGTCGATTCGGCAGGAATTTATCTTTTTTACTAGGGGTGAACGGAAAGGTTTAAGATCCCCCTGTTGGGACACCTTCCATATAAGTTGGTCTAGTATTTTTTGTAAAATGTGGTGATAGCATTTTGAATTAGCCATTTGGTGGTTGCTTCACAAAACCGTCCGTTTTTTATGCTCAGAAAATGGAAAATGGCATTTTGGTGCGACGAACAGGAAAACATTCTCTTGCAACATTGTTTGCCATCCCATGATGCACAATATGGGCACATTATCACAAACTATGCCTTGATTCTAGCCATAACATTGGTCATTTGACCCGAAAGCCAAGAAACCTCGAATGAGATACGTCATTTTGTGAAGGTTTTTTCAGATATAATCAATATACCAAGTTTGATATTTTTCCTTGTAACTACGTCATATAATATGACACCACGCGAAGGTTTCACATTGTTTCGGTCGTTTTTGAATTTTTTATGCCCGTTTTAAACTATATATAATATTTTATGTTTCACTTAATTTTTATTTGCAAATGTATAATATTTGAGTGTAGATAGATAGGCCTTATTTTTCTGCAAATTTTGATATATTATTTGTCTTTTTTTGAATTATAATTATTTAGTTATGATTTTTCAAAGTTTAATGAGGTAAAAGAAAAAATAGCTACACCGAGGGCAGCCGTCGGCGTAGCATAGGATACGCCGAGGGCAATTATACGCCGACGACTGCTTGGCGGGGCTGGCCTGGACGATGGCTACGCCGACGGCCCCGACGTTTGGTCGTTGGTGTAGCTTCCTATTCCTGTAGTGTCTAGAGCTTCACCGATGAGGGCGATCGATTTGTACCTTCAGCACGTTCGCACTGCCATATGCATGCACTGACCAGCTAGCATGCAGATGTAGACCACGTCGTCGGACCGATCGCCACTTCGCAGCGCACTTGTGCCGGACGTGCACCGTCATTGCCACGCGCGGACAACATCATTGTTTCCATCTTCGTAGTGTGCCTTCACCATTGACAGCGCCATCCTTGCGCCAGCCCGTGCACATGAAGCCTTCCAGCTTGTTATACGCTCGGGGGCTCGGTGCAAAATCTCTGAGTACTTCGCCACTGAGTCCGACGCCTTGATATTAATTTGGAGAGGCTTGGCGATCTATTTGTCTTGCGTGATGGCGGTGTTGATGAAGTTGCCGGCAAGAACCATGCATTCCTTGGCTGGAGGAGGCGACCGGGTTAAACCCATAGGAGCTGCAAGTTCCGACAAGGAGCGCATGAGTTCAAAAATTTAGAGTATCTAGACTACAGAAATCCAAGATGGAGAAAACTTACTGAAGATGCTGGACTCGGCCTGCCAAAGGGTGTCCGTCAAGGATTCTTTCTCTTGTTGGAGGAGATTATACGCCTCATGATGGCGTTGATTCTGCTCATCGGCAGCTAGCTTCTAATCTCTTAAGATCGAGATCTCCTCCTTTAAGCGATTGATCTCCTCGGTGGCGGAGTCCTGCAGGGCCTTCATTGACTCCTCATGCATTTTCAGCATGTCCTGCCTCTCTTGCTTAAGAATTTTGTTCTCGCTATCTAGCTCTTAAATATGCTTGGATTGCTCGACAATATTCTTGGCCTTGGCAATGGTTTCTGTAAGTCGGAGAAAGCAAAGTACACAGTGAGTACTCGGAGAATATGGGCACAAAACCAAGTCGGAATGCGAAAAAGAAAACAGACGCTTGCTCTTGGTGATCTATTCCTTCAAGAAGGCAGTTTTACCCTTTTCAGCTTCCAAATATGCGCGCATCTTCTGGTACTTGTCGTTGTCCATGCCCCTCCGAGCATTCTCGTTCTATGGAAAAAAGGACAAGGTTAAAACATTGTTTGGTCTGTTTGGAGCATCTAGCCGGAAATTTTCCACTTAGACGCTCAGGGGCTACAGCGAGAGTTTTTGACTTAGCAATATGCTTAGCTTTTATTTAAGCATCTTGTCGGAACTAATTCAGTTCTCGATTAGAACCTTGGGGCCTACAGTATAAAGTTTTTTGGATATATGCTTAGCTTTTCTTTAAGCATCTAGTCAGAACTAATTCATTTACAACTAGAGGCTTGGGGGCTACAGTGTTGAAATTTATATACACTGCGTATGCTACTCTTAAAGCATCTAGTTGGAATAATTCATTCCACCTACACGCTTGGGGGCTACAATGAGAGGTTTTCTAACTTAGTCACTCTTAGAGCATATAGATGCAAAGACCTATGGTTTTCCATGTACATCCTCGGGGGCTACAGTGGGATACTCATATGAAATACAAAAGGAAAATAAAACTTACAAGTGCAATGATCTTGAGGTTTGTAGCGCTCTCGGCCAGCAGCTTGTCAAAGGATTCGTTGTTTCTTTGCAAGATCTCTGCTTGTCGGAGAAGCTCCTCTAGACCGCACGTCGAAGATGTCGGTGCCGCACCAAGGACCAGAGCAGTGATATCCGGTGTAAGTACCGGATAGACTATCTTTGGATAAGCTATGGCTTTCTTGGGTGCGGGGGCGCCACCAACGGCAGAAGTACCTGCTTCCACCACCGCCTTACCGCCACCGATGGCATCCTTAGCCGGAGCTTCAGCCATTTGGTGGGCGGCACTCTCCTGTGTCGCCTGCTCGCCGACAACCGCAACCTCGGTAGAGGTACCTGAGTCCACTTCCATGGCGGAAGGGCCAGATGCCTCCTTAGCTTGTGATCTTGTCGGGGCAGACGAAGGCTTGACGGAGGGAGTGGCAGGAGCGATGGCTGGAGATGCGTCACGATGCAGCATGTCCTTAATGGTTCTAGAAGCCCCCAATGATTTGGAGGTCTTCTTCAAGCTGGTCGTGGCTTTCTTCCAGAAACGTGCAAAATGCATAAGTATAGGATCAACACAGATAAATAGACAACGTCCGAGGAAAATAATCTTACACAAGTGGGGGTGCTTTGGCAAAGAGGATCCCGGTAATCTTTCTTTTCTCCGTCTCCAAGGCGACGATAGTCTTCTTGGAGGCTCCACCCTTCGTCTTCTTCTTCTTGCCTCCGTCGACAGCATCAGAGGTGGAGCTCTTCCGCTTTCACGCAAATGGAGCATCGTCATCGGACACGACGGTGACTTCCTTCATCTTTGGATCATATATTTGAGGAGCCATGATTTCCTCATCTATGTCGCTAAGCTGTAAGGTGAAGAACCACCGTGTTAGATGAGATGGAATTTGCTAGACGGAATAACTGGAGTATATGTCATACATGGAAAATAAATAACTACCTTGGGGCACTTGCCGTCTACGAACATGTCATAGGTGATGGTGAAGCCACGCTTCTTGTCCTTCACCTTGACGATGTCCTTAAGGCGGAGCTTGACGGAGTCACTTGAGAAGTTGTCCACGGAGATGCGGAGGCTATCCCTTCTGTCGCTTGTATACTCGTGCATGAGCTTCGCGCGGTACTGCAGAGGTTGGATTCGCCTGATGATCCAGCACATGGCTAGGTCCAAGCCGGTCAAACCCGTCTCTATAAAACATTCTATCCGCCTTATGGCGCGAGAAGCATCAAGGTCGGAGGGAAGGGAGGCCTAGGATCTCCATGACGACGCTTCAGCGGCGGCTCCATCTACGAAGTCCGGGTACGTTACTTGTCGGCCAGCCAGAGGAATATCTGGGCCGTAGAAGTAGGTACGCTGCCAGTTTTTGCAGGAATCATGTCCGACGATGTCGGGGAACCGCCGGCCAGGTCGGATCTTGAAGCTTATGGTGCCGCAATTCCTAAGTTCTTCCTTACTGGCTCCGGCTTCACGCTTGACTGTGAAGAAGTACACAAAGAGATATAGCCTAGGCTTTATCCCTAAGTAACCCTCGCAGAGCGCCGTGTAGTTGCTAAGCGCTAAGATACTGTTGGGAGAAAGGTTTTGGGGCTGGAGTCTGTAGTGCTTTAAGACGGAGAGGAAGAAATTGGAGATGGGCAGGGAGACGCCGTGTACCAGTTGGTATTTGAGGTACACCTTTTCTCCGGCTTGGGGAGAAGGTGTCACCTCGCCGGCCGGCGCCGCCCGCTAGGCGAGCCCCTCCGTCACGGGGAGGTAGCCCTCGGCGATCAGCTCCAGGATATCACGGTTGGTGATGTCTGAGCCGCGCCAGTCGCTCTTGTGCGAGTCAAGCTCCTCCTCCAACGGCTCCAGCGCCGCTATATTATGGTCGCCGCCGGTGGACTCAATCACTGCTGTGACGGGGATGACCAAGCCCTTTGGGGGCACGACGACAGAGCTCGCCGGCTTCACGGCTTCGCTCGACGCTGCCATGGAAGGGGAAGTGCTGCTGGTAGCCATGGAGTGAGTATGGAGGTGACTGGTGCGGATTGAGTCTAGGGTTTTTCGCGAGTTTTGCGCGGAGAGCTCGAGGAGGCACGCTCTGGAGGAAGAAGACGATGCGAGGAGAGAATGAGGTAAAAGTTAAAAATTCCACCACGGTTACTATTTATCATCTCCGGCATCGAGATCCGTGTAGCTTGATCGGACGGTTGCCGCGTAGACAACGTGTTTGCGAACATGCGTGGAAATTTCGCTAGTCTCCAACCGTTGCCGCCAACGGTTCGTATCGCTCGCGTGGGAAAATCGGACATGATTGTGTTCTCTGTGTATGTGAGTTACGAGGCGTCGCTGACCTAAGCCTACGTCGTCCTAGCTGACATAGGCAGATGAGCAGTCACATCAGAAGATTCCAACATGGACGGATCCAGTCCGGCTACGGAAGAGTACGATGGAAGATTCAGCATTTCTCCGACTTACAAGTTTAAGATGGAGAAAACCTTGCAGGGTTCTTTGGGCGATTGGCCGACATCCATCTAGACGGATCATTCAGTGTGAAAAGGCAAGACAGCGCAAGATCTCGGAGTTCTCTAGGGGCTACTATTGGGGATATGCTATATGGGTATCCTCATAGCATGTCTCCTATCCGGATAACCCGGGTGGCCCACAGTTGGTAGCATGGCCCATGGCCTGCTGGTGGCCCAATTAGATGGATCCAGAAGGGAGGCCCATGCCGGATAAAGGAAGGCTACGGTTGGAGTCACCGACGTACCCGGAGCCTTGGAGTGCAAGATACACAAGACTAGTAATAGACGGTGTAGAACTTTGTAACCTGTTCGGCTAGGACTTTTCCCTGTAACCCTACGACCTGGAGACTATATAAGTCGGGCCTATGGGAGTCTTTAGGGCACAACTTCAGACAATCAAGTAGCGATTAGCACACACCTCGCACAGCGAACCTATCTCTGTAACTCGGCGTATTGTCCTTATAGTAATTTATAGCATGAGTAGGATTCCGCCACCGTCGTGGGATCTGAACCTGGATAAGTTGTGTTACCTCGTACCCATCAACTGTCCGCCTTCCCCCACGTCTCTAAACACGCACTGTCAGGACCCCTCCATGGCGTACTCGTCGGCAATACCACGACAGAAAACTCAGGTCTTCAACGATCCGGGGAAGGGGGGGCAAACTATTGGACACGGTTGGGCACAATTACAGGCTAACTTCAGACTCCCTTTGTTTTGGCCCAAGTCTACTGGCAAAGGGCCTCACTTCGCTCGTTAGAAGTTGGCCTCCTTAATTGAATTTGGATCATACTTCAACAAACTTCACCTTGAGACAAGTTCCTTCTTGTAGCATCAACATCAATCCTCTCCCTAAATAACACAAAGGAAATACTTTCGGCGCCAATAGTCACTTGGGCTAATAAGTTAAACCAACTAAGTTCGAAAAAAGATCAAACTTAGCTACACGAACAGGTTTAATCATCATATCAGCAGGATTATCATGAGTGCTGATCTTGCATATCTTTAGTTTACCTTGAGCAAAAATGTCTATAATAAAATGGTACTTTACATCAATGTGTTTAGTTCTCTTATAAAACATCTGATCTTTTGTAAGGTATCCGACACTTTAATGATTTTAATAGAAACAACTATTATAATAGATTATAATAGAAAATAATGAAGAAGAGGAGGATGATGACAACTATTATGATTTCCCTGAATATGATGATACTTCCATGGGGAAGCTGAAGAGGAGGCTGAAGAAGAGGCACATGATGAGCCCGCTGTTGATCTTGGTTGGACAATTGCTGATACACGGAAAGACTACAAAAATAAAAAGGAGAGAGAGAAATTCAATCACATGTTATAGGATCACAAGAAGTTGTTGTATCCAAATTGCAAAAATGGTCTGGAAAATCTGGGTAGCACACTAGAATTACTGCGATGAAAGGCAGAGTGTGGTATAGTTGACTCCTCATTTGAAAAGTTGCTGAAAAGGATAAAAAATATGCTTCCAAAGGATAACGTATTGTCCGCTAGTACATAAAAGCAAAGAAGGTTGTTTGCCCTCTAGGTTTAGAGGTTTAGAAAATACATGTATGCCTTAATGACTGCATTCTTTATCGCGGTGAGGAGTACGAGAATTTGGATGCGTGCCGGGTATGCACTAGATTGCGTTATAAGATCGGACGAGATGACTCTAATGATGTTGAGGGCGAGCCCCCCCCCCCCCACCCCCCACCCCCCGACAGAGGGTTCCTACTAAGGTGATATGGTCTGCTCCTATAATACCACAGTTGGAACGTTTGTTCAGAAACAAAGAGCACACCAAGTTGTTGCGATGGCACAAAGATGAAAGTAAGTCAAACAGGATGTTGAGACACTTTGCTGATGAGTTGCAGTTGAGAAAAATTGATAGAAAATACACTGACTTTGCAGATGACATAAGGAGTTTAAGGTTTGGTCTAAGTACAGATGACATAAATCCTTTTGGGGAGCAGAGCTCCAGTCACAGCACCTGACCCATGAATCTATGTATTTATAACCTTCCTCATTGGTTGTGCATGAAGCGGAAGTTCATTATGATGCCAATGATGATCTAAGACCTGAAGCAATACGACAATGATATCGATGTGTACCTAAGCCGACCATTAGTTGGAGAATTTTTATAGTTGTGGCACGAACCCGGCATACGTGTGTGGGATGAGCACAAACAGAAGGAATTTGACCTCCGAGCGTTGCTTTTCGTAACAATAAATGACTGGTCTGCTCTTAGTAACCTTTTAGGACAGACAAACAAAGGAAACAATGCATGGACACACTATATAGATGAGACCGGAAGTATATATTTGGAGCATTGTAAGAATAATGTCTACACGAGGAATCGTTGATTTCTTTTGGCCAAACATGCCTTAGGAAAGAAAGACAAGCATTTCAACAACCAGCTATGTCACAAATTGAAAAAAGGAACAAAATAGAAAAAAACAAAATTAAAATATTGAATCTTGCCGCGACAGAGAAACAGATGAATCTCAGCCGCGACAGAACCAGATTAGTCCCAGGTGGTGTTACGACCCGGGTCTACAGGTCCTCCGGACCCCGTCGCAGTGAAACTGCTACATGGTGGACTCTAGTCCCGAGCCGTAGAAAATCGGGACTAGAAATAGAGGCATCTAGTCCCGATTTGATTGTTCCGGGTCTAAAACCGGGACCAGAACCCGTTACGGGCCAGGACTAACGGTCCATTTTCCACCAGTGGGTATTACCTCTGGCTAATTTTTAGTGTCGTCATACTTCCTCCCAGTGGTATTGCACGCATCAACAATTGACTTGTGGACGTTTAAAAATGGCTGTAGCGTTGCGCGCATCAAAGTTGGGACACTCTCTAGTAGAAGAGACAAAGAGAATGATTGTCTGTCGTTGAAAAATGTCTTTTTTTATGAACGAAACCACATTGATCCAGTTATTTGTTAGACTTTACTTGGGTGGAGCGATTTGCATCTTTGCTCTGCATTCTTACCACTATTTCCTACCACTATCTCATCAGTTCTCTGCACATTCAATTAAAGTCTTATACTTGCTGTATGAATTAACTTATCTTTCTTTATTTGCCTACACTCTACTTGCTTATTTATGCAAGTCCTCCTTTCTCCCCTTCCATATAATCTCCAACCACGTGGTAGTACACTACAGGACGCGCGCGCTACGCCGAGGGCAAAAAGCCGTCGGCGTAGGCTAAAATGCCCTCGGCGTATGGTACGCCGACGGCTGCCCTCGGCGTAGCCTCCTCGGCAAAGGTCTCCCTCGGCGGAGCACGTAGAGGCCGTCGGCGTATCAAAATGTCGTCGGCGTACGCCGAGGGCAATGCCGTCGGCGTAGCGGCCGTCGGCATAGCTTGTCGACAGGTTGCAAATTTTTTTTTTTAAAGATAATTTTTATTTTTATTTTTTTCTTAATTTTTAAATCTTTGAATTGTTTGACTCGTTAATCTCTCACTTTGAGCATTTTTAACATTAATTACACTTAATATTTAATTAAATTGCAGTCTTGGTCAAACTTCCCGGCCGGTCACCCATCGTAATACTACTCCAGCTCCAGCACGCTTAACTTCCTCGTTCCTTCAGAATCTGTTTTCGCAAAGTAATTCATACATTATTGTCAATACTATGATATCAATCCTATTAACCCTTATATCAACATGTCACATGTTTGTATTTTTTGAAATTACAAACAATTATCTAAGTAAACAATAATAAATAAGTAAAAAATATTATTGAATTCAAATAAAAATATAATAATTTTACTTTTTCTATTTTTCTATTTAATATGGAATAATTAATATCGTTAAATCTGTAAATCGGAATTTAACAAATAATATGTCTAAATTGATCAGAAAAATGAGAGGAATCCAAATATGATATCCATATCAACTAATCATAGACCCTCCGTGTTTTTAATTATCTATTTGGTGGTTGCTTTAGAAAATTTCCTTTTTGCGCTCGGATAATGAAAAATGGCTTTTTGGTGCGATGAAAAGAAAAACTTGCATTGAATCTTTAATAAAATAGCATATTATAAACCTAAAAATGATTTTTGTAAAAAAACATGAGCATCGGATCATGTACATGTAGTTTATATCTGACACACTTCCTACCGATTCGGCAGGAATTTGTCTTTTTCACCAGAGGTGGACGGAAAGGTTTCGGATACCCCTGTTGGGACATTGTCCATATAATGTGGTATAGTATTTTTGTAAAATGTGATGGTAGCATTTTGAATTAGCCATTTGGTGGTTGCTTCACAAAATCGTCCATTTTTTGTGCTCGGAAAATGGTAAATGGCTTTTTGGTGCGACGAAAAGGAAAACTTCCTCCTGCAACATTATTCGTCATCCCATTATGCATGTGTATGCATAATATGGGCACATTATCACAAACTATGCCTTGATTCTAGCCATAACATTGGTCATTTGACCCGAAAGCCAAGAAACCTCGAATGAGATAGGTCATTTTGTGAAGGTTTTTTGAGACATAATCAATATATCAAGTTTGATATTTTTACGTATAACTATGTCACATAATATGACACCACGCGAAGGTTTCGCATTGTTTCGATCGTTTTTGAATTTTTTATGCCCATTTTAAACTATCGTCAAACTTTGTCAAACGGCGGGCATGAAGATTCTTAGCTCGGGGCCGAGCCTTGCTAAACTTGCATTGAATCTTTGATAAAATAGCATATTGTGAACCTAAAAATGATTTTTATAAAAAACGTAAGCATCGGATCTTGTACCTGTAGTTCATATCTGACCCACTTCCTGCCGATTCGGCAGGAATTTGTCTTTTTCACCAGAGGTGGACGGAAAGTTTTCGGATACCCCTGTTGGGACATTGTCCATATAAGGTGGTATAGTATTTTTGTAAAATTTGGTGGTAGCATTTTGAATTAGCCATTTGGTGGTTGCTTTTGTGCTCGGAAAATGAGAAATGGCTTTTTGGTGCGACGAAAAGGAAAACTTCCTCCTGCAACATTGTTCGCCATCCCATGATGCATGTGTATGCACAATATGGGCACATTATCACAAACTATGCCTTCATTTTAGCCATAACATTGGTCATTTGACCCGAAAGCCAAGAAACCTCGAACGAGATAGGTCATTTTGCGAAGGTTTTTTTGAGACATAATCAATATATCAAGTTTGATATTTTTACTTATAACTATGTCACATAATATGACACCACACGAAGGTTTCGCATTGTTTCGATCGTTTTTGAATTTTTTATGCCCATTTTAAACTATCGTCAAACTTTGTCGAACGCCGGGCATGAAGATTCTTAGCTCGGGGCCGAGCCTTGCTAAACTTGCATTGGATCTTTGATAAAATAGCATATTGTGAACCTAAAAATTATTTTTGTAAAAAAACATGAGTATTGGATCATGTACCTGTAGTTCATATCTGACCCACTTCCTACCGATTCGGCAGGAATTTGTCTTTTCACCGTAGGTGGACGGAAGGTTTGGATCCTTATTGGGACATTGTCCATATAAGGTGGTATAGTATTTTTGTAAAATGTGGTGGTACCATTTTGAATTAGCCATTTGGTGGTTGCTTCACAAAACCGTCCGTTTTTTATGCTCGGAAAATGGAAAATGCCTTTTTGGTGCGACAAAAAGGAAAGTTTCCTCCTGCAACATTGTTCGCTATCCCATGATGCATGTGTATGCACAATATGGGCACATTATCACAAACTATGCCTTGATTCTAGCCATAACATTGGTCATTTGACCCGAAAGCCAAGAAACCTCGAATGAGATAGGTCATTTTGTGAAGGTTTTTTTCAGACATAATCAATATATCAAGTTTAATATTTTTACTTATAACTATGTCACATAGTATGACACCACGCGAAGGTTTCGTATTGTTTCGATCGTTTTTGAATTTTTTATGCCCGTTTTAAACTATCGTCAAACTTTGTCGAACGCCGGGCATGAAGATTCTTAGCTCGGGGCCGAGCCTTGCTAAACTTGCATTGGATCTTTGATAAAATAGCATATTGTGAACCTAAAAATTATTTTTGTAAAAAAACATGAGTATCGGATCATGTACCTGTAGTTCATATCTGACCCACTTCCTACCGATTCGGCAGGAATTTGTCTTTTTCACCAGAGGTGGACGGAAAGGTTTCGGATCCCCTTATTGGGACATTGTCCATATAAGGTGGTATAGTATTTTTGTAAAATGTGGTGGTACCATTTTAAATTAGCCATTTGGTGGTTGCTTCACAAAACCGTCCGTTTTTTATGCTCGGAAAATTGAAAATGCCTTTTTGGTGCGACAAAAAGGAAAGTTTCCTCCTCCAACATTGTTCGCTATCCCATGATGCATGTGTATGCACAATATGGGCACATTATCACAAACTATGCCTTGATTCTAGCCATAACATTGGTCATTTGACCAGAAAGCCAAGAATAAACCTCGAATGAGATAGGTCATTTTGTGAAGGTTTCTTTGAGACATAATCAATATACCAAGTTTTATATTTTTCCTTCTAACTATGTCACATAATATAACACGACGCGAAGGTTTCGCATTGTTTCGATCATTTTTGATTTTTTATGCCCGTTTTAAACTATATATAATGTTTTATGTTTTATTTAATTTTTATTTACATATGTGTATTATTTGAGTGTAGATAGATAGGTCTTATTTTCTGCAAATTTTGATATATTATTTGTATTTTTCCGAATTAGAATGATTTAGTTATGATTTTTCAAAGTTTAATGAGATAAAATAAAAAATAGCTACGTCGTGGGCAGCCGTCGGCGTATGCTACGCCGAGGGCAGCCGTCGGCGTAGCATAGGATATGCCGAGGGCAATTCTAAGCCGACGGTTGCTTGGCGGAGCTGGCCTAGACGATGGCTACGCCGACGGCCCCGACGTTTGGCCGTCGGCGTAGCGACCGGCCGTCGGCGTAGCTTCCCATTCCTGTAGTGGTAGTTCTAACACATGTAATTCGATCAGCTCCATTGACAAACAAGATGATGACACTAGTGATATATTTTCCTATCCCGTTACACTGGCCGGTTCGTTTGGCTTGGGAGACATCAAGAAAAACAAATTGAAGAAAGCACAAGTACAGCCTTAGCCTAGAGGGCACAAAAGTTCCGGGATTGAAATATTCATATGGCACCGTGTGACATTTCTCGCACATTACAAAGTATTCCATCTTGGTATTGTTTGGTGAAATTTATGTCCGCTGAGTACACCCGCCATGTCAATATGAATATTGGCACTAGATGCAGGGACGGAGCTATGCTAGGGCCAACCTGGGCCATGGCCCTTCCATGATTCAGCTCATATGTCTTTGGTCTTGCGGGGATGGCTAATGGCTTGTCAAGCCTCTTATATCTTGGAAAAAAGTTCTGTACATGCTGGCTGTCCCGTCTATTTTTTTTCTAAATCTTCACCCGAGACAGTCTTTCCGTAAACGCCAGGAAGTATTTGCAGTAAACATCTAATACAATGCCTTGTTGAGTATGGTTTAGACCTTTCATAAATCTAACGGTAGAAGTTTTCTCGTTTGAGTGACATGGCATTGGAGCAATCCACCAAAACTCGCCATGTTGTGCCACGCGACAATGTCCTAGCCTAGCAGTTGTCATCTACCGTCCCCTCTAAAATCCGACCGTCGCCAACACACGTTCGCTCTATGTATGGAAGGTTCTAAAATACTCTTTACATTTCGTATTTGAATTATAAGATGGTTTAGCATTTTTCTGAAACATATGTATGTAGGATCACTTATTTTGCTCCGGACTCGACGCACTAAAATGTGTCTAAAAGCATGCGCTCTATAAAAGGCTAAAACATCTTATATTTTAAACGGAGCGAGTTTGGACGTTTGCTCTTTACAATATGACATAATTGCTAGGCTAAAGTTTAGGCTTGTATCAATTATCACAGATTCACTATCGCCTTCTACCGGTGTGGCCACGCTAATTTGCTCGGTCTGGCATTGATCTACCTCAGGCCTCGCTGCCGTTTTACACTATCTCCTGGTATAAACATACATATCTTGGCACGCTGACCACTGGCATTGTTTTCTTGTCTCCATACTTCTTACAATGGTTTTAGGGTTGACACTGAGGATGGTTTACAAATAATTGCTCGGTTAGGGAGTAAGCCTGAGCCGACGGTAGTGAATGATGTTGGGCAGTGTTGCAGTAAGCATGCCATGTACGCAGCGAAACCATGTGCACCGGTCAGGGCCTTAGTCTGGATCGGTCGCCGTGCATGTGTGTGTAGACTCGGAGATGCGAGGTACTCCCTCTTTTTGGGATTATTAGTCTTAAGGCCAAGTTGATAATACCAAGACACTTTATAACTCGTTCTTATTAATATATGCATGTATCAATAGTATAATATGCATGAGAAAAGTAAGAGGAATAGATGAACATGCATTGAACAAGAGAGAGTAATAAATGAGATAACCCTTATAATCTCAAACAATATTAAAAACCTCTTAGGACTAATAATCCCAAACAGATGTAGTATTGCGTGACACATACGTCTTCCAGACAAAAGTATGCGGATTCCAATATTTATATGGCACAAGGACACGCTTAGCACATTACAGAATAATCGATCTCGGTATTGTTTGATGACACTTATGTCTGCTGAATACACCTGCCGTGTCAATTTGAAAATTTGCACCGGGTGCACGGACGACGCTACAGTGGTGCCAACCTGGGCTATGGTCATACCATGATTCATCCCATCATTGTTTTCTTTTCATGGGATGGCTAATGGCTCGTCAAGCATCCTATGTATGTGAAAAAGTTGTGTACGTAAGCTAGGCAGCGTAGAATTTTTTCCGCACGATTCAACTGGTGTGTAATCTCTTCACAATTTTTTTATTGTCTGCTTCCTGTAAATGCCAGGGAACATAGCGGTAAACACCTAATGTCATCCCTTCTTGAGTATGGTTTAGACCTTTCTCAAATTTAACTGTAGAAGTTTTCTCAATAGAATGACATGGCATTGGGCGACCCAACCAAACATGTTGCGCCACACGGCAATGTCTCAGCCTATCAATTGCCATCTACCGTCCTTTGTAAAATCAGACCATCGCACTCGACTGCACCACATACGGTTCTAAAATACACCCTATGGTTTGAATTTGCACGACAAAGACGTCTCAGCCAAATGATCAAGCACAAACATACAAACTTGGGTAGTACCGGTAGTCTGGTACTCATTGCTAGCTGCTCGATCGCGCGCAAATTTAACTAAGGAGAGCAACTTATCATCAACTTGTCCACCGGATTAAGTCTTGGTGGTCATCCCCTTCTCTCCCTTCCTCTTTAATCTTGCTGCTGAAGAGTTGGCCAAGATGATTTTTCAAGCTTAGAACAATGGTCTAGTGACTGGTTTGGTGTCTCATTTGATTGGTAATAGGGTGGCTATTTTATAATATGCTAATGATACAATTTTTGTTAATTCAAGATGATACTGAGCTGTTAATTCATGTTAAACTAATTTTGTATATGTTTGAGGCAATGTTTCTGTTGAAAATTAACTTCAACAAAAGTGAACTCATTATGTTTTTGGAAGATGGAGAGAAAGGGTTGAGATATGCTGATTTGTTTGGATGTCAAGTTAGTAGTTGGCCTATTAAGTATCTTGGTGTCTCTGTCTGTGGCACTAGGCTCCATGTTGCTGAGATGCAACCTTTGTATGATAAGCTTAAGAAAAAATTCGATGACTGGGTTGGTAATTTCTCTTCGATTGGGGGGAGGTATACTCTTATATCCAATCCTCTCTTAGCATATTGTTAATATATCATGTTATGTACCTCATGGCTTATAGCATACTGGAGAGTTTCACTAAAATAATCAGGAAAGTTAATATATCATGGCTCATAACCTGGAGAGTTAATATATCATGTCTGTGTACCTCTCGGGAGAAGCGGTCAGGTTATGAGTTGAACCCTTTTGTTTTTTGGATGAGCCAGTCGAGTCTGTTCGTCAGAATCGTGTATTTCCTGAACAAAAAAAGTCTCTTCCTTAAGCCAAGAAAAATCCTAATGCTATGAACTAAATATAACTCCTAGTACGTTGATATGCTAAGCAAGAGCCTGTTACTCAAATATCATGAAGCTCTTATATATATAGTTCCTATTTAACCTAATTTAAACCACAACTAGCAGCACTACCATTCCACCACGCCTAGTCCAGCTTGCTCATGCAGCGCGATTGAAACAAAATTGCAAGGAAAAACCAGAACCAAAATAAGTCTACATGGCACACCACCCGTACTTACGACATGGACCCACCTGTCAAAACGCTCACAGGAAAACACTCACAGAATTTTACAGGGAGTGAAAATTGGCATAACTTTTGTTAAATGGAGTAATTAGGAAGATTTTTTGGTAAATAAGATAATTATTGTCAAAATTCTAAACTAGGGGTAAAAAACTAGAATTTACTCTTAAAATTATGATTTCATCTTTACCGGTCTTATCTTTTGTCTGCCGTCAATTATTTTCGACTATTCATATTATCGTTCAAAGTTGGAACATTGTGTAGTCATAGTTTTAAACAACGGACCGGATCGGCGGTTCAACTGAAAAAAACCGGAACCGGAGGCCTTGGCGGTTCTTTAAGCGTACTAGACCGCTTGGACCTCACGCGGTGGACGGACACCAGCCAGAGGTGATGCTGACCAACTTAGCTATAACCGATTTCCATGCAAACAGTAGAAACGTTCTCCTTTTACCACATCTACACGGTTGAACTGAAAACTGAACCTAAACCGTAAGCTTGGGAGTGTCCTTAAAAATGGTTTTGCTCGGCCGCTGACTATACTCTATTAAGATTTGAAAAAAAGACTATACTTTATTAAGTTGTTACGTGTAGTATTTGCCAAACTACGAGTCTAAAATATTTTTACATTCAAAATATTTATTTATGGGAGCATTTATAAATAAAATTATAAATTATATATTTGAAAAACCAAACAGTGAACCGGTGAACTAGGGTTTGACCGGTAAAAACCTAAACCGACAGTCTCACCTTGTTCGGTCATCGGTCCGATTTTTTAAACTATGCGTGTAGTTTAAGAAACTAAGAAAGCTCTGTCTCTTTTATGAATGGAACCGCATTGATCCAGTACTTAGGTGTTAGAATTTACTTGGGTGGAGCGATTGTCCGTACATCTTTTCTCTGCATTGCATTCGTACCACTATTTCCCATCACCACCTCATCAGTTCTCTGCATATTCAATTGAAGTATTATACTTGATGTATGAATTAACTTACCTTTCTTTATTTGCATACCCTATGCTTGCCTATTTAAGCAAGTCCTCCTTTCTCCACTCCCTTGTAATATCTCCAATCACACGGTAGTGGTTCTAACACATAATTCAGTTGGTAAGATCCATTGACAAACAAGACGGCGAGACTAGTGATATGTTTTGCTAGCTATCCCATTGCACTGCCCATTAGTTTGGCTTGTGAGACATCATGAAAGACAGATCTGAGAAAACACAAGCGTAGCCTTAGCATAGTGGGCAAAAAAGTATGTAGATTTCAATATTCATATGCCTTAAGTATACGTCTCGCACATTGCAGATTATTCGATGTCGGTATTGTTTGGTAAGATTTATGTCCGTTGAATACACCCGCCACGCAGGGGCGGAGCTCCCAGTAGGGCAAGGTAGGGCAGCCGCCCTACCTTGATTTTTGGCAAACACCTTTAGATGCGCATGTTTTTTCTGAACAATTTGACTGGTCGTACACTAAAAACGGACTTCGTATGAGAAAATTATGTTTGTTTTACTGAACACTGCACAAAACTGTTTCCGGAGTGAAATAAAGACTAGGTGTAGTATAGTTTGAATTCATATTTTTCTTTGCAATAGCTAATTCATAGTAAATTTGACTCTAAACAATGTCTTACTGATCTAATTTGCCTTTGTATAAATTATTGATCTAAATTTCTAATTGTATTACTTTAGTTAATATTATTGGTGAAGGATGTGAGTATTACTTGTTCAATTAGAGAAATGATGGTTTGGAGCCCTCCTGAAATATGTGAATTCGCGTAGAAAATGATATCACAATCCTAGGTATCGATGAAATGGTAATAGAATGAGTGAAAATCATTAAAAGAGGGAAGACACGAGATCATTGTTGATTATTTTCAGGTTGTGGACACCTTGTATTTAACTATAGACTCTATTACAACCAGTTTTCTTTAATGAACTATCGTTACCGTTGCTTCAGAACTTCTTGGCTTGACTCAAGTAATTCATTATATAGGTTCAACCTGAATAAGATTTCTCAGCTTACAATTATTCATATGCGGAGAATTAAAGACTTTAGAGATTTTCTTTTTGAACGACACATCATGTTTCATATGGTTTATCGTCTTGTTGACATGTCATTGCTTTTACCAGTGGCGATGGCAAAAGTTGAAAGACCGAGTTGCACAAAAATATTTTCATGATTGCTTCTCCATCACTTGATGATATGCTAAATCGAGCAAGGGATAAAAGTCTTCATCGGTAAAATACAGAAGATTTTAACAATTAGTATTTTTCTGTTTTCACTTATAATCAAATATGTTACTATTTCTATTGCATTAAGTGAGTATGTTTGCATCATATGTACTACTGTCTCGAGGCTATTTTGATATTTACATTATTTTTTTAGTTCGCCCTACCTCAGATTTTTTCCGTCCTCCGCCACTGCCGCCACGTGAGTATGAATATTAGCACATGGTACATGGTTGCGCTAGGGGCTGGCCTGGGCCATGATTCAGCCCCTCAATCTTTTTTCTTGTTGGAGGATGGCTTGTCAAGGCCTCGATTTCTCTAAATAGTGCATGAGATAATCTTCACACGGTATAGGGTTTCTCCAAATAGTGGGTTCGATGCTCGAGGGTCCCCAAAAGAGAGGTTTCGGTTCTTTGGGGTCTATACAAAATGAGATATATCTTTAATATTTATGTTGTAGTTGTGTATTATATGTGTATTTTGTTGTTTCTATTTTACATTTATATTTTCGCATCGGGTTCTGGAAGATTCGCGTCGTTATTCTATGCAGGTGTGGCGGGATACGCTATTCGTGTGGTTAATTTACAATCACCAATTTATTTATAAATTACATCTACATTAAAATTATAGTAGAAAATAAATAAATCAACTATAAGTATTTTAGACATTGGAGAAAAAAAAGAAAATAAAACCTAGGGCCATCGGCGTATAGCTTGTGCCCTGTCTAGGCCGACGGCCAGGCCATCGGCGTACCTATGCGCGTAACGGCGTCTCTGGGCCCGTCAGGTGGGCCGTTAACCAGGGCATTATGCCGACGGCCCGGGTTAGGCCGACGGTCAGCGCCAGGGCCTTGTACGTTGACATTGACGGGGTTGCTTCGCTGCTGGCAGCCGTCGGCGCTTATGTCCCTATGCCGACGGCAAGCGTACGCCGACGGCTGGGTGGACCAGCTGACGAACCCGGGCAATCACTACAGGAATGGGAAGATACGCCGACGGCCGGTCGCTACGCCGACGGCCAAACATCGAGGCCGTCGGCGTAGCCATCGTCTAAGCTCCACAAACAGCCGCGCGAGAATTCTCGGCATATCCTATGCTACGCCAACGGCTGCTCGGCGTAGTAACGCCGACGGCTGCCCTCGGCGTAGCTATTTTTTATTTTATCTCATTAAACTTTGAAAAATCATAACTAAATCATTATAATTCGGAAAAATACAAATAATATATCAAAATTTGCAGAAAAATAAGACCTATCTATCTACACTCAAATATTACACATTTGTAAATAAAAATTAAGTAAAACATAAAACATTATATATAGTTTAAAACGGGCATAAAAAATTCAAAAATGATCGAAACAATGTGAAACCTTCGCGTGGTGTTATATTATGTGACATAGTTAGAAGAAAAAATATCAAACTTGGTATATTGATTATGTATCAAAGAAACCTTCACAAAATGACCTATCTCATTCGAGATTTCTTGGCTTTCGGGTCGAATGACCAATGTTATGGCTAAAATCAAGGCATAGTTTGTGATAATGTGCCCATATTGTGCATACACATGCATCATGGGATGGCGAACAATGTTGCAGGAGGAAGTTTTCTTTTTCGTCGCACCAAAAAGCCATTTCCCATTTTCCGAGCACAAAAAACGGACGATTTTGTTAAGCAACCACCAAATGGCTAATTCAAAATGGTACCACCACATTTTACAAAAATAATATACCACCTTATACAGACAATGTCCCAACAGGGGAATCCGAAACCTTTCCGTCCACCTCTGGTGAAAAAGACAAATTCCTGCCGAATCGGTAGGAAGTGGGTCAGATATGAACTACAGGTACATGATCCGATGCTCATGTTTTTTTACAAAAATCATTTTTAGGTTTACAATATGCTATTTTATCAAAGATCCAATGCAAGTTTAGCGAGGCTCGGCCCCGAGCTAAGAATCTTCATGCCCGCCGTTCGACAAAGTTTGACGATAGTTTAAAACGGGCATAAAAAATTCAAAAACGATCGAAACAATCCGAAACCTTCGCGTGGTGTTATATTATGTGACATAGTTATAAGTAAAAATATTAAACTTGATATATTGATTATGTCTCAAAAAAACCTTCACAAAATGACCTATCTCATTTGAGGTTTCTTGGCTTTCGGGTCAAATGACCAATGTTATGGCTAGAATCAAGGCATAGTTTGTGATAATGTGCCCATATTGTGCATACACATGCATCATGGGATGGCGAACAATGTTGCAGGAGGAAGTTTTCTTTTTCGTCGCACCAAAAAGCCATTTCCCATTTTCCGAGCACAAAAAACGGACGATTTTGTGAAGCAACCACCAAATGGCTAATTCAAAATGGTACCACCACATTTTACAAAAATACTATACTACCTTATACAGACAATGTCCCAACAGGGGAATCCGAAACCTTTTCGTCCACCTCTGGTGAAAAAGACAAATTCCTGCCAAATCGGTAGGAAGTGGGTCAAATATGAACTATAGGTACATGATCCGATGCTCATGTTTTTTTACAAAAATCATTTTTAGGTTCACAATATGCTATTTTATAAAAGATCCAATGCAAGTTTAGCGAGGCTCGACCCCGAGCTAAGAATCTTCATGCCCGCCGTTCGACAAAGTTTGACGATAGTTTAAAACGGGCATAAAAAATTCAAAAACGATCGAAACAATACGAAACCTTCGCGTGGTGTCATACTATGTGACATAGTTATAAGTAAAAATATTAAACTTGATATATTGATTATGTCTCAAAAAAACCTTCACAAAATGACCTATCTCATTCGAGGTTTCTTGGCTTTCGGGTCAAATGACCAATGTTATGGCTAGAATCAAGGCATAGTTTGTGATAATATGCCCATATTGTGCATACACATGCATCATGGGATGGCGAACAATGTTGCAGTAGGAAGTTTTCCTTTTCGTCGTACCAAAAAGCCATTTCCTATTTTCCGAGCACAAAAAACGGACGATTTTGTGAAGCAACCATCAAATGGCTAATTTAAAATGCTACCACCACATTTTACTAAAATACTATACCACCTTATATGGCCAATGTCCCAACAGGGGAATCTGATACCTTTCCGTCCACCTCTGGTGAAAAAGATAAATTCCTGCCGAATCGGTAGGAAGTGGGTCAGATATGAACTACAGGTACATGATCCGATGCTCATGTTTTAAAAAAAAATCATTTTTAGGTTCACAATATGCATTTTATTAAAGATCCAATGCAAGTTTAGCGAGACTCGGCCCCGAGCTAAGAATCTTCATGCCCGCCGTTCGACAAAGTTTGACGATAGTTTAAAACGGACATAAAAAATTCAAAAACGATCGAAACAATGCGAAACCTTCGCGTGGTGTCATATTATGTGACATATTTATAAATAAAAATATTAAACTTGCTATATTGATTATGTCTCAAAAAAACCTTCACAAAATGACCTATCTCATTCGAGGTTTCTTGGTTTTCGGGTCAAATGACCAATGTTATGGCTAGAATCAAGGCATAGTTTATGATAATGTGACCATATTGTGCATACACATGCATCATCGGATAGCGAACAATGTTGCAGGAGGAAGTTTTCCTTTTCGTCGTACCAAAAAGCCATTTCCCATTTTCCGAGCACAAAAAACGGACGATTTTGTGAAGCAACCACCAAATGGCTAATTTAAAATGCTACCACCACATTTTACTAAAATACTATACCACCTTATATGGACAATGTCCCAACAGGGGGTTCCGAAACCTTTCCATCCACCTTTGGTAAAAAAGACAATTTCCTGCCGATTCGGCAGGAAGTGGGTCAGATATGAACTACATGTACATGATACGTTGCTCATGTTTTTTTACAAAAATCATTTTTAGGTTCACAATATGCTGTTTTATCAAAGATTCAATGCAAGTTTTCCTTTTCATCGCACCAAAAAGCCATTTTTCATTATCCGAGCGCAAAAAGATAATTTTCTAAAGCAACCACCAAATAGATAATTCAAAAATGGAGGGTTTGTGATTAGTTGATATGGATATCATATTTGGATTCCTCTCATTTTTCTGATCAATTTAGACATATTATTTGTTAAATTCCGATTTATAGATTTAAAGATATTAATTATTCCATATTAAATAGAAAAATACAAAAAGTAAAATTATTATATTTTTATTTGAATTCAATAATATTTTTACTTATTTATTAATGTTTATTTAAATAATTGTTTGTAATTTCAAAAAATACAAACATGTGACATGTTGATATAAGGGTTAATAGGATTGATATCATAGTATTGACAACAATGTATGAATTACTTTGCGAAAACAGATTCTGAAGGAACGAGAAAGTTAATCGTGCTGGAGCTGGAGTAGTATTAGGATGGGTGACCTTCCGGGAAGTTCGACCAAGTCTGCAATTTAAATAAATATTAAGTGTAATTAGTGTTAAAAATGTTCAAAGTGAGAGATTAACGAGTCAAACAATTCAAAGATTCAAAAATTGAGAAAAACTAAAATAAAAAATTTAATTTTAAAAAAAAAAAATATTTTTACAACCTGTCGACAAGCTATGCCGACGGCAGCTACGCCGAGGGCAATGCCGACGGCATTTTGATACGCCGACGGCCTCTATGTGCTTCGCCGAGGGAGCCCTTTGCCGAGGAGGCTACGCCGAGGGCAGCCGTCGGCGTAGCATACGCCGAGGGCATTTTAGCCTACGCCGACGGCTTTTTGCCCTCGGCGTAGCGCGCGCGTCCTGTAGTGAATGGGGCCGACGGGCCCGACCTTTTCCCGTCGGCGTAGATATATGCCGTCGACATATCTTGTTCTTCCTGTAGTGTAGTCTTAGCACAGTGGGAAAAAAATATGTATATTTCAATATTCATATGCATTAACGACATGTCTCGCACACTATAGATTATTTGATGTCGGTATTGTTTGGTGAGATTTGTGTCTGTTGAATACACCCGCCATGTGAATATGAATATTAGCACTAGGTAGATGGTTGCGCTAGCTAGGGCTGGCCTGGTCCATGATTCAGCCCCTCAATCTTTTTTTCTTGCTGGACGATGGCTTGTCAAGGCCTCCATTTCTCGAGAAAAAGACGATGGCTTGTCATACCCACGTACCCACGTAAACAGTATCTTGTTCATACCCACGTAAACAGTATCTTGTTCAGCTGTTTTCCATGTTGTATCGTTTAAATCGGAAGCTTCTCACAAATCCGGCAAGCAGACGAACCTGCCTTTCTAATGCAAGAACATGGTGCGTGCCGACAGCAGGTACACTCGAAAACTAAGTAATACTCCACAATTTAAATTAGTTGACTCATATTTGTATAAATTCATATGTATTTAGTATAAAACATGTCTAGAAACGTCTGAATCTACACAATTCTAAGTCAACCAATTTCAATCGGAGGCAGTAGAAGATTCCGCTGTGCGTCATGTCAAAAAAAAAAAAGATTGGGCTGTGCGTGAAGATAAGATGCAATTGCTACACAGGCACAGCCACAAGCGGACATGGCCGACTTACGATCGATAGCTAACTCATCAATACCTAATTTATCAAATTATGCTTAGCCCATGAATACGTGGGTAATGCGGGTTCCGCGACTACCCACGTGGGCTACCCGCATAATTTCACTTAAAATATGCGAGCATGTGGGACGTTTTTGGGGACGCTCGCAGACCAACCCACTTACAGCCTGAGTCATTGCCACGCGCGGCAACAGCATCAGATCAGGCTGCCGCTCGCGCGCAGCTCCGACATATAGGATCGAGGCCGACCCCAACGAGCATGCTCCCAATTAGGCGCAAACCCATGCACATGCAAACGTCACACACTGATTCACTCATGTACGGGTATGAAGCATATTATTATCCGTGATGTGAAGCATCATATCTCTTTCTTCTTCTTGTTCGCGTGTCAAGTTGTCTGCCCAGGTATGAGAATGTGATCCATATATGCATGATAGAGACATCCCATCTAATAAACAATCAAGCACATATATACAAACAGGCATATATGTGTGTCGTACCAAACAGATGATGACTGATTCAACTGCTCCACAAGATCAAGTCTCGACCACCTATTGGATCAATGCAAGCCTGCATGCTGCATGCAAGTTTAGGAAGCCATGCATGACGGTGACCGGTGTGTGTCGTACGAAACAGAAGATGATGATGATACAGGGGACCGATCAACCATACATCCATCAATGTATTCCGTTATGGAAGTGGAACTGTGGAACCATATGGAAGTGGAACCGTGGAACCATACATCCATCAATGTATTCCGTTGGCCGGCCAAGTCATCGGAAGAGGCACATGTTAATGCCAGCCGCAAGCTGCGGCAGCTGTTTACGCTGTCTCCAGAAATTAACTTGCAGAGGCTAATGTGTCACACAGACTAGTACTGGCTTTCATTTCCGGGTAGCCACACTTGCCACCACCGCTATTGTTAGTAAACGCGGCAAGCAAATAACAAAAAACGAAAAAAAAATCATATCAAGGAAATACAGATTTAGTTTAAAAGAACCTCTAACAAAGAGAGAAAAAAACCACGGGCGGCAGCCAACGAAACTTCACTATATCGAAGAGTCTTTACAAATATCGGGGATTTTCACATATGCAACTTAACTCAGCTGGCGGTTTACAAGAGGTTTATATAGCGGTGGAAACTCAGGCCTTCAATGATCCGGGGGTGGGGGGGTGGGGGCAAACTGTTGGGCACAATTACGGGCTAACTTCAGACTCCCTTCGTTTTGGCCCAACCTTAATGGCAAAGGGACTCGCTTCGCTCGTTAGAAGTTGGCCTCCTTAATTGAATTTGTATCATACTTCAACAAACTTCACCTTGAGAAAAATTCCTTCTTGTAGCATTTGTAGGGTTTCGTAGCATGAAAACAAAAAATTTCTACCGCATACAAACAAACAAGCCAAGATCTATCTACTAGATTGTAGCAACGAGTCGATGGAATAACTTACCCTTGAAGATTCCAAAGTGTTTAACGAGAGCGGATTCTCGTGGGTGATGTAGTCGTACTCTTGCCGATCTCAAGATCGCCAGAGATCCTTTCCTTTGGCGCTTCAAGCAGCGCTCAATCGGTCACATCGCTCGGTACTGACGAAGACCTTCCTCTCCTTGTTCCAGCAGAATGAGGTTGTAGCACTCTCCTCGCGATTCCGGCAGCACAACGGCGTGGTACCGGAAGTAGAGGGGAGATCTCGCAGGGCTTCGCCTTAAGCCGGAGCGAGTATGGTGGACTATGAGAGAGAGCCTCGGCGATCTAGGGTTTAGACGCACCAAGGAGAAGCTAGGCCGGCGGCTAGGGTTTAGCTAGGCGGCGGCGGCAGCAGGAGGTGGCGGCGCCAGGGCTAGGGTTTGCGGGTGGAGGTGTTGTGTCTTGGAGGGGCATCCCTGTCCCTCCTTATATAGGTGGAGGGGCGCACCAGGGGAGGGGAGTCCCTCCCCAACTCGGTTTCCCAAGTGGGCCGGCGGTGGAGGGGAGGAACTCCTCCCCAAATAGGTTTCCTACTTCCCCTCCACCTTCCAAAATAGCCGTTTGACTTTTCAAATTGGCGTTTGACTTTTCAAACTAGGATTTGATTAAACCCTTTATTTTGTTCAGCGATGACACCTAGTACATGATTCAATCATTCCAACTTGATATGACACATTCATGTACCCTTCCCCTCCGGAGTGCCGGACATTCCGGAACCTTCTAGAACATTCCTGATGAAAACACCGGAACCATTCTCCAACCCCGAAACAGGACTTTCCTTATATGAATCTTATTCTCCGGACCATTCCGGATCTCCTCGTGATATCCCAGATCCCATCCAAGACTCCGAACAACATTCGGTCTCTTACTCATCATTCCATAACTACTCAAACAACGTCGAATCCTTAAGTGTGTCTCCCTACGGTTCGTGAATTATGCAGACATGATCGAGACACTTCTCAGAACAATAACCAATAGAGGAATCTGGAAATTCATACGGCTCCCACATATTTCTACGATTACTTTGCGATCGAATGAACCAGTTATATACGATACCAATTTTCCTTTGTCTCACGATAGTTTACTTATCCGAGGTTATGATCGTCGGTATCTCTACATACCTAGTTTAACCTCGTTACTGATAAGTACTCTTTTCTCATTCCCGTGATATGTGATCCCTTGTGAGCCAGTCACATGCTTGCAAGCTAATTGGATGAAATTCCACCGAGAGGGCCCAGAGTATATCTATCCGTCATATGGATGGACAAATCCCACTCTTGATCCATGTGTCTCAACCAATACTTTCTGAACACTCAATGCCACCTTTATGGCCACCCGATTCTGATGTGGTGTTTGATGTCATCAAAGCATCCTTCCGGTGAAGGTGATATGCATGATCTCATGGTCGAAGGAATTAGGTTACTATGTATCAGAAAGCATATAGCAATTGAACTATTAAAATGACTTGATCTTTATGCTACGCTTATCTATAAGAGTATGTCCACCATATCATTCTCCTAACGATATGATCTTGTTGTTAATAACATCTCAATGTTCATGATAGGGAAACCATAATCATTTATTAACCAACAAGCTAGTATTGTAAAGAGGCTTTACTAGGGACTCTATTTTAGTTTACAAATCACACAAGTATTAATGTTTCCTTGTTAATACTATTATAGCATGAATGTAAACATTTATCATAAACACAAAGATATAATAATAACTATATTTATTATTGCCTCTAGGGAATATCTCCAACAGTCTCCCACTTGCACTAGAGTCATCTAATCTAGATTACATGGTAATATACCGAACACCCATGGCAGTTTGGTGCTGGTCATGTTTTGCCCTCGGGAGAGGTTTAGTCTACGGATCCGCCACATTCAGATCTGTGTGTACTTTGCAAATCTGTATGTCCCCATCTTGGACATGTTCTCGAATAGCGTGAAAACGTAGCTTGATGTTCTTTAGCTTCTTGTGTGACCTTGGTTCTTGCGCATTGGCTATGGCGCCCATGTTATCACAGTAGATTGACATTGGGTCCAGCGCACTAGGAACCACACCCAGCTCTGTAATGAATTCTTTCATCCATATCGCTTCTTGTGAAGCCTCCGAAGCAGCCATGTATTCCGATTCAGTTGAAGATCTCGCCACAACGCTTTGCTTTGCACTCCTCCAGCTAACTGCTGCACCATTCAAAGTAAATACGTATCCAGATTGTGATTTAGAATCATCCGGATCGGTGTTCCAACTAGCATCGGTGTAACCATTAACAACGAGCTGTTCATCACCTCCATAAGAAAGAACCATATCCTTAGTTCTTCTCAAGTACTTAAGGATGTTTTTGACCGCTGTCCAATGATCCACTCCTGGATCACATTGATATCTGCTAGTTAAACTAACAACATATGCAATGTCGGGTCTAGTACATAGCATGGCATACATTAGAGATCCTATGGTTGAGGCATAGGGAGTCTTACTCATCCTTTCTCTATCTTCTGCCGATGTTGGACTTTGAGTTTTACTCAAGGTCGTATTGGGCAACATGGGCAAGAACTCTTTCTTGCTATCTTCCATTCCAAACCTCTTTAGAACCTTGTCCAAATATGTACTTTGTGACAATGATATTAGGCGTCTCGATCTATCTCTATAAATCTTTATGCCTAATATGTAAGCTGCTTCGCCAAGATCTTTCATTGAAAAACTATTATTCAAATATTCATTGACACTATTAAGAAGGTCTACATCATTCCCAATCAACAATATGTCATCTACATATAGTATTAAGAATGCTACAGAGCTTCCACTCACTTTTTTGTAAATACAAGCTTCTCCATAAGTTTGTATAAAACCAAAACTTTTGATCACCTTATCAAAACGTTGATTCGAACTTCGGGATGCTTGCTTCAATCCATAGATGGACCGTTGAAGTTTGCATACCTTGTTAGCATCTTTAGGATCGACAAAACCTTTGGGTTGCATCATATACAACTCTTCATTAATGTCTCCATTGAAGAATGTTGTTTTGACATCCATCTTCCATATCTCATAATCATAATATGCAGCGATTGCTAACATGATCCTCACAGACTTTAGCTTTTCTACCGGTGAGAAAGTCTCATCGTATTCAACTGCTTGAATTTGTCGAAACCCTTTTGCAACAAGTCGAGCTTTATAGACAGTAACATTACCATCAGCATCTGTTTTCTTCTTGAAAATCCATTTGTTCTCGACAGCCTTCCGGCCATCCGGTAAGTCCACCAAAGTCCACACTTCGTTTTCGTACATGGATCCAATCTCGGATTTCATGGCTTCTTGCCATTTATTGGAATCTGGGCTCATCATCGCTTCCTCATATGTCGCAGGGTCATCGGTGTTGTCCACCAACATGACACTCAAAACAGGATCATACCAATCAGGAGTGGTACGAGTTCTCGTTGACCTGCGAGACTCTGTAGCAATTACAACCGAAGTTTCATGATCATCATTAGCTTCCTCTCTTATTGGTGTAGGCTCCACAGGAACTACTTCCGGTGCTGCGCTACTCGCAAGTTCGAGAGAAGGTTCGACAACCTCGTCGAGTTCTACTTTCCTTCCAGTCACTTCTTTCGAGAGAAATGTAGGGGTTCGTAGCATGGAAAACAAAAATTTTCTATCGCATACAAACAAACAAGCCAAGATCTATCTACTAGATTGTAGCAACGAGTCGATATAGGAACTCACCCTCGAAGATTCCAAAGCGGTTAACGAGAGCAGATTCTCGTGGGTGATGTAGTCGTACACTTCCGATCTCAAGATCGCGTAGACGATCCTTCCGCTGCTCCGCAGCGCCAGCAATGGTCACATCGTGGTACTCGACGAAGACCTTCCTCTCCCTTGTTCCAGAAGGCGGAGGTTGTAGCACTCTCCTCGCGATTCCTGAAGACAACGGTGTGGTACCTAAGTAGAGGGAGATCCCGAGGCTTCGCCTAAGCTTGCGAGTATGGTGGAGCTTATGAGAGGCTATTAGTGGTCTAGTAATTAGACACACCAATTAGAAGGCTCTAAACCAATTAGAAAGCTCTAAACCGTAGGCTAAAGCAATTAGAAGCTCTAAACCAAAACGGCTCTAAACCGAGGTAGAAGATAGGAACTTGTGTGTTCTAGGAGGAGCCCTCCTCCTTTTATGGGAGGGGTTCTTGGCGCCAGGGAGGAGGAGTCCCTCCCAACTCGGCCTAGGGCTGGGCGCCCGGGAGGAGTCCAACTCCTCCAAAGTTGGTTCCAACTCCTCTTGCTTGTTTCCCAGCTTTCTGTTTAGCCGCTTTACTTTCAAACCGCCAATTTGACTTTCATGTTTTTAGAACAGCAAGAACACTTAGTACATGATGCAATCATTCCAATATGTAATGACACATTCATGTACCCTTCCCCAGTGCTTGGGACAATCCGAACCTTCTAGAACATTCCCGAAAACACCGAATCATTCCCGAACTCAAACGGGACTTTCCTTATATGAATCTTATTCTCCGACCATTCCGGATCACCTCGTGATATCCCGGATCCCATCCGAGACTCAACAACATTCGTCTCTTTCTCATAATACCATAACTACTCAAACAACGTCAATCCTTAAGTGTGTCCCTACGGTTCGTGAATTATGCGGACATGATCGAGACACTTCTCCGAACAATAACCAATAGAGGAATCGAAATTCATATGGCTCCACATATTTCTACGATTACTTATGATCGAATGAACCACTTACATACGATACCAATTTCCTTTGTCTCACGATAGTTTACTTATCCGAGGTTATGATCAGATCTCTGCATACCTAGTTCAACCTCGCATCGATAAGTACTCTTTTCTCGCTCCCGTGATATGTGATCCCTTGTGACCAAGTCACATGCTTGCAAGCTAATTGGATGACATTCCACCGAGAGGGCCCAGTATATCTATCCATCATGAGGATGGACAAATCCCACTCTTGATCCATGTGTTTCAACCAATACTTTCCGAACACTTAATGCCACCTTTATAGCCACCCGATTCACGGTGGTGTTTGATGTCATCAAAGCATCCATCCGGTAAAGGTGATATGCATGATCTCATGGTCAAAGGAATTAGGTTACTATGTATCGAAGCATATAGCAATTGAACTATTGAAATGACTTGATCTTTATGCTACGCTTATCTATAGGAGTATGTCCATCACATCATTCTCCTAATGATATGATCCTGTTGTTAATAACATCTCTATGTTCATGATCAGGAAACCATGATCATATATTAACCAACAAGCTAGTTTAACAAGAGGCTTTACTAGGGACTCTTATTTTAGTTTACAAATCACACAAGTATTAATGTTTCCGGTTAATACAATTATAGCATGGTATGTAAACATTTATCATAAGTGTGAATATATGATAATAACCACTTTATTATTGCCTCTTGGGCATATCTCCAACAGTCTCCCACTTGCACTAGAGTCAATAATCTAGTTTCAAACCTTTGTGTATTCAATCACCTATGGCTTTACGGTGTTGTATGTACACGATTGCTAGTGGTCAACTGATCTCCGGATCTGACACTTCCAGGTCCGTGTGTAATTGCATGTCTTTGCGTCTTCACGCATCACTCATTCTCTAATGAGATGGCTTTGTATAAATTTGGTCTTTCGATGTGACCTTTAGTTCTTTGGGGTTAAAACATGTTGATAATATTGTCGCACAATATATCTTCATAGTATTATCCCACTGTGAACTACACCTAGTTTGATAACAAACTACTTGACACAAATGCCCTCTTTTGCTGCTATAATAGCAGTCATATACTTAGCCTTTTATTGTAGTATCTGTCACAATGTCTTAACTTTGGAACTCATCCAAATCCATTATGGAACTTACTTTCCATTATATTGTGCCACCCTTAATTTAGATTGAGATAAACTTAATTTGCACTTTGTGACAAAACTAGTATCAATGTAGTACTTCTACAATGAACTAACCATCTATTTGTCACTTCTACAAACAATATATTCTTAGTTCTTCCAAAAGATCATAAGAATATTCTTACTATTGTCCAATGATCATCTTATGAATCATTCTGGTATATGCTCATAACATTTAGAGCATAGGACATATCTGGATTTGTACACATCACAGCATGATTGATATAAATACTCTTTGTGATCAAGTATCAATCTATACTTGAATTTTGTTTCACTTTACCAAATGTCAATACACTTGAATATATCATCAACATTGAACTTATTCAATCCTTTCTGTGTGACAAGAACCTCTCTTGTAGTTTCTATATTGAACTCATTCAATATCTTGTCTATGTACTTCTGGCACAACCATATTAGCGTCTATTGATGCCAAATATTTGGGTTTTGCCTAAGTCTTTCATCGGGATGAAATTCTTAATATGTGTTAATAAAAGATACATCTTTTCTAATCAACAATATGTCCTCCACATAATGTATTAGAAATATGTCTTAGCGCTCCCACTTAATTTCTTGCAAATGCAAGCATCTTCATTGTCTCTAATGAAATTTTAAAACTCCTTTAACAGTTTCATCATAGTGAAGATTCCAACTCAACGCTTACTTCAACCATTGAAGTTTGCATATGTTTTTAGCATCCCTTGAATTTAACAAAACCCTTGGACCGCGTCATGCACACGTCCTAGGTAACAATTCTATTAGAAGAACTTGTTTTGTTTATTCAACTACCATATAACAAAATTTATATGTAGTGGTTGCTACATTAATCCGTCTAGACTAAACATCGCTATGAAAGATCAAATCTTGTCATATACAACTTTTGAACATTGTTGTGAACTCTTTCCCAACATGTCGACTATTTCATAGATGTGAAACATCCATGTCTATTTCTTTATAGATCCAAACACAACTGTAAGGTCTTACACCTTTCTCGAGGGTCCTTCAAGTTCAAAACTTGATTTCTCGTATGGAACTATCACGGATTTTATGGCTTCAAGCCATTTGACGAGTCGGGGCCCATCATCGCTTCTTTGCATGTAGTCGGTTCATTATTCTCAAATAATGATTCAACCCTCAAATCTTGGTATTTGATTGTTTACCCGATCTACTTGTTTCAATAGGAACTTAGATCTTCGTGACCACAACCTTTGAGGTACGTGAGCCATGAGCTTTGTTGCCTTTGAACACTTTTCAAGCCATACAACTCGCATATAGCTAAGGTTCTTTTAACCTTATCAAAGTTCTATTGTCCTCCCACTTAACTTTTCACGAAAAATTCCTTCTCAAAGAAACTTGACGCTTAAGTGACAAACACTTTTGTCTCTCGTGTTATGGAGGAATACTTAGCAGTTATTCAAATAACATACAAAGACAAAGTTTATCCGACTTTGGTTGCAAAACATCTTTCTTATGCAAAGCATACCAATGTTTAAGAAAGGACAACTTGGGTTTAATCCCAAACCATAACTTTATATGGTGTCATTTCAACGGATTATGATGGAGCTCTTTTCAAAGGAAAACGGTAATCTCTAAAGCTTTTAATCTTTAAAATATAATGGCAGTTTTATGAATTATACCTTTGATCTTACCATGTCAAACAAGGTTTAATTACATACCTCGAACGCCCATACCCTTATGGTGTTTCGGGAAATGCAAATCCACTAACAATTCCTTAAATCTTAGGTATTATGCTAAACTCAGAATCTCAAATATCTCCCTTTATGATCTTTATCATAAACTATTTATATTCTTGTTACTATGATTTTGCACTTCATCTTGAAAGTCTTTGAACTTTTCACGTGTTTAATACTTTATCCTTATTAAGTAAATATTCAAATATTCACTCAAATTTCTGAGAAAGCATATGAAGTTGAAATCCATCGCTTTTGACTACACATGATGGTCTTTGTACAACAATATGTACAATTTCCAATAAGCTAGTCATTCGTTCCCTTTTGGCCTATGAACGAAGTTTTAATTATCTCTAGGAAAGTTTCACAAGCGTCATGTGATCAAAAATCAAAAGACTCCAAAATTCC
Organism: Avena longiglumis; assembly: GCA_030063025.1. Classification (NCBI taxonomy): domain Eukaryota; kingdom Viridiplantae; phylum Streptophyta; class Magnoliopsida; order Poales; family Poaceae; genus Avena; species Avena longiglumis. The sequence continues at coordinate 48,124,388 of CP125979.1, forward strand.
ATCCACATGGAGTTTCTTCATGTGTTCTTTCCAATATAATTTAAACGGCGATGTCACTTCCTAAGTGATCTTTCAATCAATTTGTCTTTCGACATTTTTAGCACTAGTTTTATGGATGTGATTCCTCCAACGAGATTTTGTGAATCATCCATCTTTTATGGATTATGGCAATTATTTGAACAACCCTTTTGTTCTCATAATACCTGATAAAACAAATCTTGAAGGCAAGCTTTGATGTTTAACGAACAGCACAATAACCCTTTATTTGTTCTCGATGAACATCATCACATATTCTTTTGCTAGTTACTTAGGCCATTGTAGTTCATGAATTCTGTTGTTTCGTATGACGATTCATACCAACAAATTCAGTATTAAATACTTAAGAACCACATTGTTTAATAAGCAAAGAATATAGCCATAACATGTATATCATCTATATACTTAAACTGAACAATTCTAGTGTTTTCCTTTCTGCCATATATTTATGAGATTCTTTCAAGATTTCCTATTCGCTTGAAAGAATCTATCAACATCAACAAAGGAGTCATACATATGACATATAGTCCAAAGCGTGTATAGTTAAATACCAATGTCTTTGGACTTGCACTTGAAGTAGATCACCATCATCAAATGTTTGGTGTTCTTTCAAATTCCTTTCTTTAGTAATCTCTTGGTGTAGTAAACATTTTACCTACATCAAATATTCACCCTTAACATGGAATCGCCCATGATCAAGCTACTTTTAGCTTATAACGATGAATTATGAGTATAATGTTGCTATCCAAAACCTTTTGGAGGATCAGACAACAAGTGTCTCCAACCTTTTGCAAATTCTCATCAAATATGAGAACATGACTTTGCCATATTATACTCTATCATGTTGCAACTAAAACTTTGTTTCAGATATCACAATATCTTCCACACATCATGGTTTCAAATAACTCTTTCAGATCCTAGATAACCTTGATATTAAGAGAATTCTTTGAATATCAAGAATCATGGAGACAAACATGATACTCATATACTAACTCTTGGAATTGTCACTCTTGATTTAATACCAATTATTAAACTTCATGGAGTAACTGAACTTCTTGAAAGTTTGCAATAGGACTTTTAAACTTTATATTAACACTTCAAAACAATACGATACCAGTTCAGAAAGTAAATTAACCGTAATTATATAGTTCTATCATCTCAATTATAACTAAGCGTCACGGTGGTAAACGGATGCCAATGACTACAACAACTATGCAAATTCACTTTGATTTAGTTTATGATAAATTGAGTTCTAATTAATAATCAAATTAATCTAGGTGAACTCCCACTCAAAACAATATCCCTCACATTGTTTTAGTGATCACACGAACCAAATCCACCACATCAAAACCGATCATCACGAGAGTTGATATAGCTTCAATGGCGAACAATCGACATGTTCATCATATCTACTATATGACTCATGCTCTACCTTTCTAATCCGTGTTCCCGAGGCCGTGTCCATACATGCTAGGCTCGTCAAGATCAAACCTTAGTTTCGCATGAGCAAATCGCTTGCTCACGTTGTATACACTTGCAGAATCTAGCACACCGATCATCACGTGGTGTTTCAAACAACAAGCTTTAGCAACGGTGCTAACTAAGGGTGAACACTTTATGATTTGAAATTCATGTGCATGAGGGATCATCTTATAATGCTACCGCTGCCACTAAGCAATACAAGATGCATAAAGGATTAACATCACATGCAATTCATAATATGTGATATGATATGGCCTTTTCTTCTTTGTGCTTCCGATCTCCATCTTCTAGCACGAACATGATCTCCATCATCATCGGCATTGCATCAAGGTCAATGACGCTTCTCCTGAAGGGAATATGCCCGAGAGGCAATAATAAAGTGGTTATTATCGTATTCCTTATTTATGATAAATGTTTATTTTGCATGCTATAATTGTATTAATACGGAAACGTTAATACATGTGTGTTTAATAAACAAATAGAAAGTTCCTAGTTATGCCTCTCTTATAAACTAGCTCGTTGATTAACAAGATGATCAAGGTTTCCTGATCATGGACATTGGATGTTGTTAATAACGGGGTCACAACATTAGTGTAATGGTGTGATGAACATTCATCCGAAGTATAGCATTACGATCAAAGTCATTGAGTTTATATTGCTATAACAACTTACGGTGATCCTAATCCTTAGACCATGAGATCATGTCAATCACTAACACCTAAGAGTTTCTTGATAACATCAAACGTCACACCGTAACAGGTGATTATAAAGATGGATTCGTAACTACTAAAGTGTTATGTTGAGGCCCATGGATCGAGAGTGGAATTTGTTCATCCCGATGACGGATAGATATGCTCTGGGCCCTCTCGGTGATATCACATTGATTAGCTTGCAAGCAAGTGATTTGATCACTAGAATGTTATATCACGGAAACGAGAAAAGAGTACATGTCGGTAACGAGATCAAACTAGGTATGGAGATACCGATGATCGAATCTCGGACATGTAATATATCGCGAAACAAAAGGATTAAGATACTAGCGTAAAAGGTTCCGACGATCACAAGAAAGTCATCGTTGAATGTGGGAGTCGATGGGTCTCCAGATCCCGCTCGATTATTGATCCGAGAGGGTCTCGATCATGTCCGCATTATTCACGAACCGTAGGGTGACACACTTAAGAGACACCACATCCATTTGGAGCAAAAGTTTCATGCCGAAAAGAAAAGGAAAGCGAGGAATTTATTTCACTAGACACCAAACTGCTTTTGCTGAAATTGCCAAACTGGTTCTGCATGTGAAATGGAATACTAGCAAGGGTTTTATGTGAATGTTTGTTAATTAAAGTAATTAACAAAATTCTGAATAAATAAATAAAAGAGTTTTATTTAATGAGAGCTTGCATTAAATTTGGTGGAAATTTAATGCATGTGAGTGGTTTTGAGTGGAGGCTTTTAATGGGAGTGGAGGCTTTTCATTTTGAGTGGGAGCTCCACCCACATGAATGTGGAAGAGGTGGGGCAGCCCCATGGCTGGGCGCCATGCCCCTTGGGTGCCCTCCCCTATAAAAGGCCCCTCTCCTCCTCTCACACCACACCTCCTCGTGAAGGATCTCTCTCCCTTTAGAATTTATCCCCATGGTCTCGGACTAGCGAGATACATGTTCCCGTGGCTTTTCGGCAAGAAAGAGTTGTGCTTCACTGCATCGCCGAGCGAGGCGGAGGTTGCTCGGTGCCTCGAACGTGTGTGCGAGCACGGATGCTGCTTTTTGCGGCGCTTAGGACTTCCTCTCGATCTTGAGATCGGCAAGAGATCGTTCACATCAACCACGCAGTTTGGACTCGTTGCTTTGTCGGTCTTCAAGGGTATGTTCTCTACGGATATACATCCGCCCGTTGTTTGTATCTAGTAGATAGATCTTGGTACATAGTTGTTCCCATCGAGGAAAAATTTTTGTTTTCTATGCGAACCCTACAAAGGGTATCGAGCCGGATCTATGCGTAGATACTTTGCAGGTAGTACACATATGAGTATGTGGGCGATGATCATTTTATTGCTTCTTAGTTGTACTTTGGATATTGGTGGCATAGTGGGATGAAGCGGCCCGACAAACTTTACATGTCCTCGCACATGAGACCTGTTCCACGCTTGACATGCAACTAGTTTTGCATAAGTGGCTAGCGGGTGTCTGCTCTCCTACTATAGTCAATATCTAATTTGCAACGAGTTGTCAACAATTTGGTTATCCTCGTTGTGGTTCATGTTCGTAGGTAAGAACGGTTCTATCTTGAAAGCCCTAAGCCACGTAAAATTTGCAATGGATAAATTAGAGGCGTCTAGTTTAGATTGTTGGGCTAGTGATATGATATGGTGATGTTGTAAGTAGAAGTATGAGATGATACTTACAACACACATAACGTGTAATCTCCATAGACCTTGGACTTACATATAGGTATGATAGTGATCATACCACGTGCACATGATAGAGATCATGCGGGAACCATAACATTTCACTAATAAACATGTGATGTTTGATAGCATCTTATATTGCTTGTTTGGCTTTATTAGCAAAATAAGATGATCCCTCATTTAGATATCAAGATAAGAATGTGTTCTTCCTTAAGTATGCACCGACAATGTTTTCGCCGCTCAAGACATCACGTGATGATCGGGTGTACTTGAATCCACGAGCATATCTCGGTGTAAGAGCTACACACGCGAATACTAAGGTTCTTACTTGGCGAGCCTAGCATGTACAGACATGGCCTCGGAACACGGACCGAACGGTTAAGCATGAGTCATATGTTTTGATATGATGACCATATGGATGCTCGCCTTTGAAGCTATGCCGACTCACGTGATGATCGGACTTGGTGTAGTTGATTTGGTTCATGTAATCACCAAAAGGACATGATGGATGTCGTTTTTGAGTGGGAGTTCATTTCTAATTTGGATTAGAAGAACTCAATTTATCATAAATTAAATCAAAGTGAATTTGCATAATTTGTTGTAGTCATTGTCATTCGTTCACCACCTTATGCATAGTAGTAATTGAGATAATAGAACTATAGAATTCTGGATATTTACTTTACTGTAACTCGTATTGTGTTGAGTGTCAATCTAAAGTTTAAAGTCCTATTGCAAACTTTCAGCAAACTCTATTTACTCCGTGAAATTTAATAGTTGGTATTAAATCAAGAGTGACAATTCCAGTGTTAGTATCTTAAGTATCATGTTTGCCTCCATGATTCTTGATTTAAACATCAAGTTTATCTAGGAGCTGAAAGAATTGTTTCAGAAACCATCATGTGTGGCAGATATAACGATATCTGAAACAATGTTTTGGTTGCAATATGATAGAGTATAATATATGTTCTCATATTGGATGAGAATTTGAAGGTTGAGATGCTAGACATCCTAATCATCCAAAAGGATTTTGGAAAGTAATGTTATACTCATGATTCGCCTTTATAAGCTACAGTAGCTTGATCATGAAAGTCGTCATGATAAGGGTGAATAGAATATGTATGTAAAATGTTTACTACACTAAAAGATAACTAAAGAATGGATTTTTAAAGAATACCGATCATTTGATGATGGTGATCTACTTCAAAGTGCAAGTCCAAAGGTATTATTATTTGAATATACACTCTTTGGACTAGGTGTCATGTATATGGCGCCACTTTTGGTGTTGATAAATTCTTTTAAAAGGAAAAGGAAATGCTGAAAGAGAATCTATAAAATATATTTGGCAGAAAAGAAAAGATTGGAAATATCCAATTTAGGTATATAGATGATATACATGTTATGGTTGTATTCTTTGCTTGTTAAACAATGTGGTTCTTGGGTATTGGATACCGAATTGGTTGGTATGAAATGTCATACGGAACAACGCAATTCATGAACCACAATGACCTAAGTAACTAGCAAGAGAATATGTGATGATGTTCATCGAAAACAAACAAACCGTTGTTTGTATTTCTCGTTGACATCAAAGCTTGACTTCAAGATTTGTTTTAATAATTGTTATTTGAATCAGGTATTATAAGAACAAAGGTTGTTCAAATAATTAGATTCCATATAAGATGGATGATTTACAAATCTAGTTGAAGAAATCACATCCATAAATCCTAATGCTAAAATGTTGCAAGACAAATGATTGAAAGATCACTTATGAAGTGACATCGCTTAAATTATATTGAAAGAAAACATGAAGAATCTCCATATTCATGGATTTTTGGAGTCTTTGATTTGATCAAGTGACGCTTGTGAGACTTTCCTCGATAATTAAAACTTCGTTCAAAGGCCAAAGAAGAACGAACGACTAAAATATTGGAATTTATACATATCGATGTATGTAGTCCATTATGTGCAAAAGTAAGTTTATGGGTTTCAACTTCATATGCTTTCTCCGTTTTTGAGTGAATATTCACTTAATGAGAAAGAAGTATGAAATATTTGAAAACGCTTTCAAAGACTTTCAAGATGAAGTGGAAAATCATTGTAACAAGAAAAATAAATGAATTATGATTTGATCATAAAGGATTTATTTGAGTTACAAGTGTAACAAGAAAATAAATGAATTATGATTTGATCATAAGGATTTATTTGAGTTACAAGTGTAACAAGAAAATAAATGAATTATGATTTTATCATAAAGGATTTATTTGAGTTGCAAGTTTAGCAAAACACCTAGATTTACATCTCCCAAAACACCATAGGAGTATGGAGTGTTTGAGATTTGTAATGAAACCTTGTTTGACATGGTTGGATCAAAGGTGTTATTTATAAACTGCCATTATGTTTTAAAAGATTAAAGCTTTAGAGACTACCGCTTTTACATCAAAAAGAGCTCCATCTAGATCCGTTGAAATGACACAATGGAAGTTATGGTTTGGGGTAAAACCCAAGTTGTCATTTCTTAAATTTTGGTATACTAAACATAAGTAAGATGTTTACAACCAAAGTCGGATGAGCATGTCTTTGTAGGTTATTTCGAATAACAATTGGTTATTCCTCCATAACACCGAGGACAAAAGGGTTTGTCGCTTGAAATGTAAAGTTTCTTGAAGAAGGAATTTTTCATAAATGTTAAGTGGGAGTACAATAGAACTTTGATAAGGTTAACGAACCTTAGCTAAATGTGTTGAGTTGCGCAGCGCCGGAAATGGTTCTGGAGGCTGCCATAATGCTCATAGCTTATGTGCCTCAAAGGTTGTGGTCACGGAGATCTAAGTTCCCATTGAACCAAGTAGGTCGGTTAAACAATCAAATGCTAAGATTTGAGAGTAAATCATTATTGTTTGACAATGATGAACCGAATACAAACAAAGAAGCGATGATGGGCCCTGACTCCACAAATGGCTTGAAGCCATAAAATCCGTGATAGTTCCATATACGAGAAATCAAGTTTTGAACTTGGAAGACCCTCCTAAAGGTGTAAAACCTATCGGTCGATTTGGATCTATAAAGAAATGTACATGGATGTTTCACATCTATGAAATAGTCGATATGTCGAAAGTATTTTATGACAATGTTCAAGGAGTTGACTATGACAAGATTTGATCTTTCATAGCGATATTTAGTCTGACGGATTAAAGTAGCAACCACTACATATAATTTGTTATATGGTAGATGAATAAACAAAACAAAGTTCTTCTAATAGAATGGTTACCTAGGACGGTACATGATACGGTCCAAAGGGTTTTGTTAAATTCAAAGGATGCTAAAAGGGCATGCAAACTTCAATGGTTGAAGTAAGCATCATGAGTTGAATCTTCACCATGATGAAAAGGAGCTTTTCATCGAGACGATGAAGATGCTTGCATTTGCAAGAAATTAAGTGGAGCCGAGACATATTTCTAATACATTATGTGAAGGACATCTTGTTGATTAGAAATGATGTATCTTTATTGACAAAGGTTAAGAATTTCATTTCGATGAAAGACTTAGGCAAAACCGAATATTTAGCGTGAATGTCTATAGTGGATAGACCAACGCCAATATGGTTGTGCCAAACGATATATATGAGATATTGAAGGAGTTCAATATAGAATCAACAAGAAACGGTTCTTGTTGCATGGAAAGGAATTGAATCAAGATTCAAGTGTATCGACACTTGATAAGTGAAAAAAGATTCAAGTGCTTTGACACTTGATGAGTGCAATCACGAGAATGTTTTGATCAATCATACCATGATATGTACACATCCAGATATGTCCTATGCTCTAAGTGTTATGAGCATATACCAGAATGAATCATAAAATGATCATTGGACGATAGTGAGGATATTCTTATGATCTTTTGGAAGAACTAAGAATATATTTGTGTAAAGGTGACAAACAATTACAAATAGTTCATTGTAAAGTTACATTGATACTAGTTTTGTCACAAGATACAAATTAAGTTTATCTCAATTTAAACTATGGGTGGCACAATGTAATGGAAAGGAGATTCCATGATGGATTTGGAAGAGTTCCAAAGTTAAGACATTGTGACGAATACTACAACAAAAGGCTAAGTATATGACTGCTATAGTAGCAAAGAAGGAGGGAATTTGTGTCAAGTAGTTTGTTATCAAACTAAGGTGTGGTTCAACGGCTAACACTAAAGATATATTGTATGACAATAGTATCGACGTGTTCTAACCCCAAGGAACTAAAGGTCTCACCGAAAGACCAAATTTATACAATGCCATCTCATTGGAGAATGAGTGATGCGTGAAGACGCAAAGACATGCAAATACACACGGACCAAGCGATCCGTAGATTATGTTAACCACTTGCAATTATGATATGGAACACCGTAAAGCCATAGGTGTTCAATACACAAAGTTTTTCAAACTAGATTATTGTCTCTAGTGCAAGTGGGAGATCAAGGAATATGCCCGAGAGGCAATAATAAAGTGGTTATTATCGTATTCTTATTTATGATAAATGTTTATTTTGCATGCTATAATTGTATTAATGGAAACGTTAATACATGTGTGTTTAATAAACAAATAGAAAGTTCCTAGTTATGCCTCTCTTATAAACTAGCTCGTTGATTAACAAGATGATCAAGGTTTTCGATCATGGACATTGGATGTTGTTAATAACGGGTCACAACATTAGTGTAATGGTGTGATGAACATTCATCCGAAGTATAGCATTACGATCAAAGTCATTGAGTTTATATTGCTATAACAACTTACAAGTGATCCTAATCCTTAGACCATGAGATCATGTCAATCACTAACACCTAAGAGTTTCTTGATAACATCAAACGCCACACCGTGTGGTGATTATAAAGATGGATTCAGAACTAATAAAGTGTTATGTTGAGGCCCATGGATCGAGAGTGGAATTTGTTCATCCCGATGACGGATAGATATGCTCGGCCCTCTCGGTGATATCACATTGATTAGCTTGCAAGCAAGTGATTTGATCACTAGAATGTTATATCACGAACGAGAAAAGAGTACATGTCTAACGAGATCAAACTAGGTATGGAGATACCGATGATCGAATCTCGGACATGTAATATATCGCTAAACAAAGGATTAAGATACTAGCGTAAAAGGTTCACGATCACAAGAAAGTCATCGTTGAATGTGTGAGTCAAGATGGGTCTCCAGATCCCGCTCGATTATTGATCCGAGGGGTCTCGATCATGTCCGCATTATTCACGAACCGTAGGGTGACACACTTAAGAGACACCGACATCCATTTGGAGCAAAAGTTTCATGCCGAAAAGAAAAGGAAAGCGAGGAATTTATTTCACTAGACACCAAACTGTTTATTGAAATTGCTGAAACTGGTTCTGCATGTGAAATGGAATACTAGCAAGGGTTTTATGAATGTTTGTTAATTAAAGTAATTAACAAAATTCGAATAAATAAATAAAAGAGTTTTATTTAATGAGAGCTTGCATTAAATTTGGTGGAAATTTAATGCATGTGAGTGGTTTTGAGGAGGCTTTTTAATGGGAGTGGAGGCTTTTCATTTTGAGTGGGAGCTCCACCCACATGGATGTGGAAGAGGTGGGGGAAGCCCCATGGCTGGGCGCCATGCCCCTTGGGTGCCGCCCTCTCCCCTATAAAAGGCCCCCTCCTCCTCTCACACCACACCTCCTGAAGGATCTCTCTCCCTCTAGAATTTATCCCCATGGTCTCGACTAGCGAGATACATGTTCCCGGTGGCTTTTCGGCAAGAAAGAGTTGTGCTTCCGCTGCATCGCTGGAGCGAGGAGGAGGTTGCTCGGTGCCTCGAACGTGTGTGCAAGCACGGATGCGTCGCTGTTTTGCGGCGCTTAGGACTTCCTCTCGATCTTGAGATCGCAAGAGATCGTCTACATCAACCACGAGTTTGGACTCGTTAAGCTTTGTCGGTCTTCAAGGGTATGTTCTCTACGGATATACATCCGCCTTGTTTGTATCTAGTAGATAGATCTTGGTACATAGTTGTTCCCATCGAGGAAAATTTTTGTTTTCTATCAGCGAACCCTACATCTCCATGGTTGTCGCCCACCGGCTTCAACTATTACAACTACTTTGAATAGACACGGGTCTTAACATAAATTAAAGACAACCATATTTCGCCGGTTGCCAACTTACAATAAGGAACATTGCATACATCAAATATAATCACAATCATGGCCATATCACATCATCACACCCTGCAAAACAAAGTTAGACGCCTCTACTTTCTTTGCATGTTTTACGTGGTTTGGGGCTTTCAATAAGTGTCGCTCTAACTTACGAACATGAACCACAACATTGATACTAGCATTGTTGATTACCCTGTAAATTGGATCTTAACTATGCTAGGAGAAACAGCCCAAAATCCACTTATGCAATACAAGTTGCATGTCAAGCGTGGAGCAAGTCTCATGAACGATGTCATGTAAGGTTAGCCCGGCGCTTCATCCCAACATACCGCAAGATGCAAAGTACACAAGAAGCAATCGACAATAAAGCATCAACGCCACAATGACCATTGTGTTCTACTGCAACAGATCTACATATAGACACGGCTCGATACCCATCGTTGGGGTTCGTAGCATGGAAAACTAAATTTTTCTATCGCATACAAACAAACAAGCCAAGATCTATCTACTAGATTGTAGCAACGAGTCGATGGTATAACTTACCCTCGAAGATTCCAAAGCGCTTAACGAGCGATTCTCGTGGGTGATGTATTCGTACTTTTCCGATCTCAAGATCGTAGACGATCCTTCCGCCAAGGCTCCTAGCGCTCCGCAATGGTCACATCGCTCAAGATCGACGAAGACCTTCCTCTCCCTTGTTCCAGCAGGCAGCGGAGGTTGTAGCACTCTCCTCGCGATTCCGGCAGCACAACGGTGTGGTACCGGAAGTAGAGGGGAGATCCCGCAGGGCTTCGCCTTAAGCCGGTGCGAGTATGGTGGAGCTTATGAGAGAGGCTATTAGTGGTCTAGTAATTAGACACACCAATTAGAAGGCTCTAAACCAATTAGAAAGCTCTAAACCGTAGGCTAAAGCAATTAGAAGCTCTAAACCAAAACGGCTCTAAACCGGAGGTAGAAGATAGGAACTTGTGTGTTCTAGGAGGAGCCCTGCCCCTCCTTTTATGGGAGGGGGTTCTTGGCGCCAGGGAGGGAGGAGTCCTCCCCAACTCGGCCTAGGGCTGGGCGCCGGCCGAGGAGTCCAACCTCCTCCAGTTGGTTCCAACTCCTCTTGCTTGTTTCCCCAGGGCCTCGCTTCCCACAGTTTCTGTTTTAGCCGCTTTACTTCAAACCGCCAATTTGACTTTCATGTTTTTGGAACAGCAAGAACACTTAGTACATGATGCAATCATTCCAATATGTAATGACACATTCATGTACCCTTCCCCCTGAGTGCTTGACAATCCGAACCTTCTAGAACATTCATGAAAACACCGAATCATTCCCGAACTCAAACGGGACTTTCCTTATATGAATCTTATTCTCCTGACCATTCCGGATCACCTCGTGATATCCGGATCCCATCCGAGACTCAACAACATTCGGTCTCTTTCTCATAATACCATAACTACTCAAACAACGTCGAATCCTTATGTGTCTCACGGTTCGTGAATTATGCGGACATGATCGAGACACTTCTCCGAACAATAACCAATAGAGGAATCTGGAAATTCATATGGCTCTACATATTTCTCACGATTACTTGCGATCGAATGAACCACTTACATACGATACCAATTTCCCTTTGTCTCACGATAGTTTACTTATCCGAGGTTATGATCACTGGTATCTCTCATACCTAGTTCAACCTCACATCGATAAGTACTCTTTTCTCGCTCCGTGATATGTGATCCCTTGTGACCAAGTCACATGCTTGCAAGCTAATTGGATGACATTCCACCGAGAAGGCCCAGAGTATATCTATCCGTCATGAGGATGGACAAATCCCACTCTTGATCCATGTGTTTCAACCAATACTTTCCGAACACTTAATACCACCTTTATAGCCACCCAATTACGGTGTGGTGTTTGATGTAATCAAAGCATCCATCCGGTAAAGGTGATATGCATGATCTCATGGTCGAAGGAATTAGGTTACTATGTATCAGAAAGCATATAGCAATTGAACTATTGAAATGACTTGATCTTTATGCTACGCTTATCTATAGGAGTATGTCCATCACATCATTCTCCTAATGATATGATCCTGTTGTTAATAACATCTCTATGTTCATGATCAGGAAACCATGATCATATATTAACCAACAAGCTAGTTTAACAAGAGGCTTTACTAGGGACTCTTATTTTAGTTTACAAATCACACAAGTATTAATGTTTCCGGTTAATACAATTATAGCATGGTATGTAAACATTTATCATAAGTGTGAAGATATGATAATAACCACTTTATTATTGCCTCTTGGGCATATCTCCAACAAGAAATTCCTTCTCTAGAAAGGATCCATTCTTGGCAACGAAGATTTTGCCTTCGGATCTATGATTGAAGGTATACCCAATAGTTTCCTTCGGGTATCCTATGAAGACGCATTTTTCCGCTTTGGGTTCAAGATTGTCCATCAGAACTTCTTTACATAGGCTTCAACCCCAAACTTTAAGGAACGACAATTAAGGTTTCTTCCCAAACCATAATTCATACGGTGTCGTTTCACCGGGTTTAGATGGTGCCCTATTTAAAGTGAATGCGGTGTTTCTAATGCATAACCCCAAAATGATAGCTAAATCAGAAGTGACATCATAGAACGAACCATATCTAAGAGAGTTCGATTACGACTCGGACACACCATTACGCTGTGGTGTTCCCGGCGGTGTCAATTGTGAATGTATTCCGCATTTCTTCAAATGCTCGCCAAACTCGTAACTTAGATATTCACCTCCACGATCAGAACGTAGAAATTTAATCTTCTTGTTACGTTGATTCTCAACCTCACTTTGAAATTCCTTAAACTTCTCGAAAGTTTCGGACTTATGTTTCATGAAATAGATATACCCATATCTACTCAAGTCATCCGTGAAGGTAAGAACATAACGATAACCATCGCGCGATGCTACACTCATTGGACCACACACATCGGTATGTATGATTTCCAATAAGTCCGTAGCTCGCCCATCATACCGTAAAATGGAGTCTTAGTCATTTTACCCATCAGACATGCTTCGCATCTTTCAAGTGATTCAAGAAGTCCATCGGAATGGAGTTTCTTCATACGCTTCACTCCAATGTGACCAAGACGACAGTGCCACATATAGGTCGAGTTATCACTCGATTTCAAACGTTTAGTCTCAATGTTATTAATATGTGTATTTCCACTATCGAGATTCAATAAGAATAGACCATCTATCCAAGGTGCATGTGCATAAAACATATTACTCATATAAATCGAACAACCATTATTCTCGGAATTAAACAAGTAACCGTCTCGCAATAAACAAGATCCCGATATAATGTTCATGCTTAACGCATGCACCAAATAACAATTATTTAAGTATAAAACTAATCCCGATGGTAGATGAAGAGGTAGCGTGTCACCGCGATCACATCAACCTTTGGTCCGCTTCCCACGTGCATCGTCACCTCGCTCTTCGCTAGCTTCCGCTTATTCTGCAAAGACTGCTTCGAGTTACAAATATGAGCAACCAACCAAGATCAAATACCCGTGCACTACTACGAGTACTATTGAGATACACATCAATAACATGTATATCGGATATACCTTTCTTCTTGATGTTGCGTTCTTCAAATCCCAAGTACTTTGGGCAATTCCAAAGGACCTTCTCCCTTGCAGTAAAGCACTCAAGATCGTGCTTAGGTCCAGCCTTGGTCTTCTTCGTTGGCGCTGTAACTTTCTTACCACCCTTCTTGAAGTGTCCCTTTTTCTTAGACTTGCCTTTCTTGAATTTGGTGGTCTTATTGACCATCAACACTTGGTGCTCTTTCTTGATCTCCACTTCTGCAGATTTCAACATGGAGAAGAGTTCTGGCAATGTCTTGTTCATGTTTTGCATATTGTAGTTCATCACAAAGTTCTTGTAACTTGGTGGCAGTGATTGGAGGACACGGTAAATCCCCAAAGCATTAGGAATCACTATACCCAAACTTTGGAGTTTGTTTGCGTGCCCAGACATCTTAAGCACATGCTCACTGACGGAGATGCCCTCTTCCATCTTGTAGTTAAAGAACTTTTCAGAAGCCTCATATCTCTCAATTGCCGCATGATTCTCAAAGATCAATTTGAGATCACGGACAATATCATGTGGGTCTGAATTCTCAAACCTTTTCTGAAGCTCCGATTCTAAACCATACAAGATAGCACACTGAACTGTGGAGTACTGAGTCTTCCGAGCGAGGTAAACATTCTTTACTTCATCGGTAGCAGAGTGCGTGGTCACCCAGTGCATCCAAAGACATAGGTCAAATTACCATCAGAAGGACAATCCTCAAATTGCGGAACCAATCCGCAAGTTGCTTCCATTGTTTTTCAACTTTTCTTTCTAGGAACGCATTAAAATTGATGGTAGGGGCCGCCATTGATCTACAACATATTTGCAATAGTTTAGACTAAGTTTATGACAAATTGAGTTCTAATTAATAGTTAAATTAATCTAGGTGAACTCCCACCAAAACAATATCCTCACATTGTTTTAGTGATCACACGAACCACATCCACCACATCAACACCGATCATCACGAGAGTTGATGTAGCTTCAATGGCGAACAATCGACATGTTCATCATATCTACTATATGATTCATGCTTTACCTTCGGTGATCCGTGTTCCGAGACCATGTCTACATGCTAGGCTCACAAGATCAAACCTTAGCTTCCGCATGAGCAAATCTGGCTTGCTCACGCTGTATACACTTATGAATCTAACACACCCGATCATCACGCAGCTTCAAACAACAAGCTTTAGCAACTGCTTACTAAGGGTGAACACTTTAGAACTTGAAATTCATGTGCATGAGGGATCATCTTATAATGCTACCGTCGTTAACTAAGCAATACAAGATGCATAAAGGATTAACATCACATGCAATTCATAATATGTGATATGATATGGCCTTTCTTCTTTGTGCTTCCGATCTCCATCTTCAAGCACGAACATGATCTCCATCATCACCGGCATTGCATCAAGGTCAATGACGCTGATCCATGGTTGTCGTCCACCGGCTTCAACTATTACAACTACTTTGAATAGACACGCGGGTCTTAAAATAATTTAAAGACAACCATATGGCTCCTACCGGTTGCCAACTTACAATAAGGAACATTGCATACATCAAATATAATCACAATCATGGCCATATCACATCACAGCACACCCTTGCAAAATAAAGTTAGACGCCTCTACTTTCTTTGCATGTTTTACGTGGTTTGGGGCTTTCAATAAGTGTCGTTCTAACTTACGAACAAGAACCACAACATTGATACTAGTATTGTCAATCACCCGTTGTAAATTTGATCTTAACTATGTTGGGAGAAACAGGCACCCGCAAAGCCACTTATGCAATACAAGTTACATGTCAAGCGTGGAGCAAGTCTCATGAACGATGTCATGTAAGGTTAGCCCGGGCCACTTCATCCCACCATCCCGCAAGATGCAAAGTACACAAGAAGCAATCGACAACAAAAGCATCAACGCCCACAATGACCATTGTGTTCTACTCAGGCAATGGATCTACATATAGACACGGCTCGATACCACGTAGGGTTTCGTAGCATGGAAAACAAAAATTTCACCGCATACAAACAAACAAGACAATTTCTATCTACTAGATTGTAGCAACGAGTCGATGGAATAACTCACCTCAAGATTCCAAAGTGTTTAATGAGAGCGGATTCTCGTGGGTGATGTAGTCGCATTTTGCCGATCTCAAGATCGTAGACGATCCTTCCGGGCCAGCTGCCCGGCAGCGCCTCGCAGCCGGTCACACATTCGGTACTCGAAGACCTTCCTCTCCTTGTTCCAAAGAAAATGGAGGTTGTAGCACTCTCGCGATTCCGCAAGACAACCAAGTGGTACCGGAAGTAGAGGGGAGATCTCGCACGGCTTCGCCTTAAGCCGGAGTGAGTATGGTGGACTATGAGAGAGAGCCTCGGCGATCTAGGGTTTAGACACACCAAGGAGAAGCTAGGCCGGCGTCTAGGGTTTATCTAGGCGGCGGCATCAGCAGGAGGTGGCGGCGCCGGGGCTAGGGTTTGCAGGTGGAGGTGTTGTGTCTTGGAGGGGCAACCCTGCCCCTCCTTATATAGGTGGAGGGGGCGCAGGAGGGAGTCCTCCCAACTCGGTTTCCCAAGTGGGCCGGGCGGTGGAGGAGGAACTCCCAAGTAGGTTTCCTTCCTCCACCTTCCAAGATAGCCTGACTTTTCAAAGTGGCGTTTGACTTTTCAAACTAGGATTTGATTAAACCCTTTATTTTGTTCAGCGATGACACCTAGTACATGATGCAATCATTCCAACTTGATATGACACATTCATGTACCCTTCCTCCTGAGTGCCTACATTCCTAACCTTCTAGAGCATTCCCGATGAAAACACCGGAACCATTCTCCAACCCCGAAACAGGACTTTGCTTATATGAATCTTATTCTCCGGACCATTCCGGATCTCCTCGTGATATCCCAGATCCCATCCAAGACTCCGAACAACATTCGGTCTCTTACTCATCATTCCATAACTACTCAAACAACGTCGAATCCTTAAGTGTGTCTCCCTACGGTTCGTGAATTATGCGGACATGATCGAGACACTTCTCCGAACAATAACCAATAGAGGAATATGGAAATTCATACGGCTCCCACATATTTCTATGATTACTTTGTGATCGAATGAACCACTTACATACGATACCAATTTCCCTTTGTCTCACGATAGTTTACTTATTCGAGGTTATGATCGTCGGTATCTCTGCATACCTAGTTCAACCTCGTTACTGATAAGTACTATTTTCTTGTTCCCGTGATATGTGATCCCTTGTGAGCCAGTCACAAGCTTGCAATCTAATTGGATGACTGTCGTGGTGGTGGCACGGCAGATGCCATGGGTAGGCTAAAGTATGAGGCCAATGGATGCTAGTGGGATCTGGGGAGGGAAGATGCAACTGATTCTACACACAAGAGATTAGGGCAAAGATCTTTATTTCTCTTCTCTTGGGCTACAAGTGCTCCTTGAGCTGTATACAGGGAGAAAAGATGAACCTCACCAGCCTAACGGTACCAAATGAGCCGATCCCCTTCTCTGAGTCCAAGTCTCTCCTTATAAAGGAGAGCCATGGGTTCCTTTAGGGCTGACGTGGCCAGCATATTCAAGGAATATGCCTGTCCCAATATAGTAGTTCGGCGCCCCTCTTTCCCTGTCGCCCCTCTAATGATGGCAAGGTTCCAGAGGGCCCCTCCTGTATGCCTCGGTCTTCCGGATGCCACCTGTGACCTCCTCCCGCCTCTCAGCCTCCGCGCCTTTGTCCTTAGCGCTTGGCACGCTTAGATTCTCCTTAGCTTGCGCTAGGGTTTGACTTCAGCCTCCTTCTCCCGCAAGCTTCATATCATTCGCCCTCCCCCGCATAGCTGATTGTCCTTTACCGCATCAAGATCACTCAGCTAACCCGGCCGACCCACGCAAGAACTCACCGCCGTAACGCCTTAATATACATATACGGGCCTTCTCAGATGTCGGCCGACTTATTCATGATTCGCCGACCAGACTGTAATCTAAACCGTGACGGGATCGTACTCTGTGTTTCCGCTTTTGACCTACCCGAGGTCAACCCCTCGACATTAGTCCCCGAAGCTGGTGTGGCCCTGTCGATAGCTTCGGCCGGGTCGTATCATCTTCATCATATTTTTTAGTACTGTTTCCGAGTTATCTTTTTCTCGTCCGGGGTACCCTTGTTCCTTCTCTCGTACGCCTCGTCCTACGTGTCACTCCCATCATTGTTTTTATAGTTTTTGGTCCTCTACAAGATTTATCGACAGGCTCTGCTTAACCTGTACTGCCAAGCGCCGCCGCGACGCCCGCGGTCGCTTCTGGGGATCGCAACCTTGTTCGTTACCGTGTGGCCGTTGGTGCGGCTCCACTTATCGTCGTATGCTCGTGCCGCACTACCCATCTACGGTCAACTGCTACACGATCCCACTACCTTGTTCGTGGCTCGACTATAAAGAGGGCACGTGTTTGGGATTTACTTTTCCCTTCTGCTCGCCTCGCCTCCTTCCTTCTCGCTCGCCTCCGCCGCCGCAGCTACCATCGAAGCTCACGGCGAGGACTCCGCCGCTGCTCGCCGCCTCGCGCGCCACCAGCTGGGCCGCCGCCGGTGAGTCCTTTCGCCGCATTGCCTAGGTTTTACCGTAGATTTCTTCGCTTCGATCTCGTGTTCGGCGGCGGTTCCTTCCGCTCCTCCGCCGCCTGCAGTAAAATCACGACGGGCCTCAGAGCTCTAAACTCCCTCCGCCAGCTCTTCTTCCGCCGATCTCCGCGAACCACCCATGTCTAGCTCCTTTAGTGGTGCTCGTTGAGGATGATGACGCTGGCTCGTCCCGAGCGAGGCTCGTGGCAAGGTTCTTCCGTTACGCCGTGAGATTGAGTGGCTTATCCGAACTGGAGGATTCCGCCGAGGTTTCTGCCGCCATCGGCAGCGAGTCCTCCTGACGTTAGGGAGGGCGAGTATGTGGTTTTTATGTCTCACTTCGCGCGAGGCTTCGGCCTCCCTCTTAGCGATTTTGCTAGAGAGTTTCTTGACTACTTCGGCCTTCAGCCGCATCATCTTCCCGCGAATGCCATCGCTTCTCTCGCTTTTATCTCCGCCTCGAGGGATACTTCGCTTATGGCCGCCTCAGGCACGCCCGGGTCAAGTTCTTCCAGATTCGCTCTAACGTTGTCCCCGATAAATCTCTCTGCATCCTCCGAGAAATCGCTCACTCAATGCGGGCAGCCTATTACACCCTCGAGGAAATCCGTATTTCTCGTGTCACCGGTTAGAGTCGCAAGAAGTGGCACAAATCCTTCTTTACGCAAGAATGAGGGACGGAGGACAAGATTCGCCCCCGCCTTCTCAATCGGTCCGACTTCTAAGGTGAATTGGCTTTACAATCCGAGGAAAACTCACGCCTTGGCCGAGGCTTTTGAGATTCGGCTTAAAGAGCTGATCCGTGCGGGGTTATGCGGCGAAGACCTGATGGCTACCTTTATTAGTAGCCGGATCTGCCCATTCCAGAAGCGGACTCACAAGCTGTGCTACATGAGTGGTCCTCTTGACCCTAACCGAGTCTCGACCTTGGAGCTGGACAATTATCTTATTTATAAGTGTGTCCGAGCTATCTTTAAGACGGAGATGCCTGAGGATTGGGCTTGGGGACTGAAACCGTTCACCCGCGATCATCCGCCTCCCGAAGTAAGCTTAATCAATAATGCTCTGTTATTCCCCCATTTTCATAACGGATTCCGCTAACTTTCTTTTTCCTCGTCTTGCAGAGATTCACAGAGCAGAAGAATGAGGATGCCGAAGTTTTGTTGATTCCGTGGCTCATGACCGGAGCACCCGGACATCGTGAACCAGACTGAGGAGTTCGTCCCTAAGTCGGATCCTGCCCGGCTCGAGCTGGCAAGACCTCGCCACGAGGAGGAAGGTGATCTTGACGAGGTCCAAATTCTTGAGGTAGTTGCCGCAATGCCTATTTCTTATGCATTTCCATCTTCTACTTTCCTAGCTAATCCGGCCGGTCAGTTCACGACGATCCTATTGCTTCTCGACCCTGTTACCTCGGGAAACGCGCCCTGCTAGTGCCTCGGAAGCGGTCCCAAGAAACGAACGAAGAAATCCGGCCGAATCCTCCCACGCAAGATTATGCCTGCTGCCGTAAGTTCCTTTTGCTTATATTTGTTTCTCTCTTCGCTTTTCATACCGACACTTTTTTCTTTATTATTTTTGCAAAGTGCTCCTCTTCGTTAAGCCCATGGGTCCTAGCATGACTAGCCGTCCGATTCGGCAGCCGTCTCCTCCGCCCGTCGATGATACCAGGATTCCCAGTCCCACTCGTGCTGCCTCTCCTCCAGCTCCGAATCCGTCGCCTCCTCGTCGCGACGTGCCTGAAACGCCTTCTGTTGACATTGATTCCACTCGGCCCTCCGAGGTTTTCGTCGAATCCGTTGCCCCTTCTATGGGTCCCAGCGCCGCTACTGAGCCTCTATCTACCCCCGCAGTTTCTACAGCCACTCCAGCCTCGGCCGAAGAGGTCGTTATCTCGGCGCCTTCTGCGACCATAACCCCTGCTGCTCCTAAAGACGTCGTCCCCACTTCCGAGGTGTCACTTCCTGCTGATGCCTCCTCTAAAGCGAGAAAAGCTGTTGCCGCCAAGACTTCCTCTTCTGAAAAAGGTCTTGTCGGCTCTTCTCAGCCGAGTATCGCCGACGTGCTGCGTAAGGGAACTGCGCCTACCAAAGCCTCCGTTGCCTAGGCTGCCAGCACCCAGCTTGCTCTTCATAAGAGCCCTGCGGCCGCAGTGGTTGCACAACCTGTCCGGGGTAAGGTCTTAACTCGGACAGCTAGTGGGAACAGCCTCGGTGCGCTGGTGGAGTACGCCAATAATTGGAACGCCGCTGATCAGTTTGAGGGTAATCCTATCAACCAGCCCTTTCAGCTTTCCGACATCAGCGGCCGTTTTGACCATGCTGCCAAGTTCATCCTTGATACTAACAAGATGAATGAGGTAATTGTTGTTTCTCTGAGTTTTAGATTAGTCCCCAGATGTTACTATATGCTCTAGTCCCCGAAACTTGCAAGGAAATAACTTGTTATATGCTTGGAAGTTTAATGATCTTTGACTTAATTAAAATTTATTTCTAGGGTTCGGATATCCGGCCGTCTAGATCCGGATTAACTTTTGCTTGATTCGGATTTGCTTTAGCTTTGAATATCTAGCCACCTAGATCCGAATTAACTTTTGCTTGATTCGGATCTGATTTAGCTTTGAATATCCAACCAGCTAGATCCGAGTTAAGTTTGCTTGACTCGGATCTGATTTTAGCTTTGAATATCCAGCCACCTAGATCCGAGTTAAGTCCTGCTTGACTCGGATTTGCTTTAGCTTTGAATATCTAGCCACCTAGATCCGAATTAAGTTTTGCTTGACTCCGATTTGCTTTAGCTTTGAATATCTAGCCACCTAGATCCGAATTAAGTTTTGCTTGATTCGGATCTAATTTAGCTTTGAATATCTAGCCACCTAGATCCGAGTTAAGTTTGCTTGACTCGGATCTAATTTTAGCTTTGAATATCCATTTATCGTTTTTCCCCATTGCTCAGGTTGCACATGATCGGAGGACTGCCGAATTCCAGAGGTTGCTTTTTTCGCACCGTAAGCTGGAAGAAAAGTATGAGAAAATCCTTCCAGTGGTAAAGAAGGCTGGTACGTCGATGGTTCCTTTTCGTTATCTTCAACGTTCTTATTTATTTGTCCGCGAGATGCCGGCTTATTTTCTTGGTGAATAGGTAACATTAATAACCTCAACATTCGCCTTGAGAAGAAAGTCAAGAGCTTGGAAGGTTAGTTTCCCTTTTATTTTACACCCTTTCCCTTTTAACATGTATGCTAAGCTTCCTTATTGCGTTTGGCTCGTAAAGCCGAGTTGCAAACCTTTGCGTCGCATCAAGATTGCATGCCCATGCCCGACGTGAGGCTGCATTTTTAGAGCAAAACGCTATTCATTCAAGCGCAGTTACAAGAAAAAGATGATGAAATAACTCGCTCGATCCGAGGTGGATACCCTTAAGCTCTCGTAAATCCGAACTAGAAAAGGTCGACCAAGAATTTTCCGAGGAGAAGAATCGGCTGGCTTTGAGCTGCAGTAAGAACAAAGAACTCCTCGAGGCTGCCAACTAAAACGCAGGGTCGAGCGGAAATTGCTCGTTTGAGAAGAGCAAGGTCGATTGGGCCAAAGATCTTCGATAATGATGAGTTACATTCATCGTAAGCTACTTAGTGCAGCAATTATATTTTTCTTTTTGTTCCCCGCTGCCGAACTGCTCATGTTTCGCAGATCATTTTCCGGCCAAGCCTGTAAGTTCTAAAGGTTCTTGCAGCTCACACCGAGGTGTTCTGCTGCCGTGACTCGAGTATTCAATGGAGGATTTCCTGGTGCAGCCGCAGCTTGGTCCAATGAAAATTATGGGTCGGGACTTGGTGAAAGCGCCATCCGAGCTTACCACGCGGCCGAACACACTGGGACTCCTGATATTAACGAGGTCGAATTACTAGTAAAAAGACTCATGGCATCTGAGAAGCAACTGAGTCTCTGGAGGGAATCAGCCGGGCGCGCTGACGCTGATATGGCCCTTACTGTTATCATGTCATGGTATGAAGACATTTCTCTTGATATCCTGAGAAATTTGCCCACTGGTTCCCGCTGGGTTGAAGATCCCACTTTTGTTGCTCTTCGGCAAGCTCGTGCCTTCCAACTCGTCGAGTATGCCGACGTGCACACCTGGAATGAAGGGCCGAGTTTTCTTCCAGACCAGGATGCGGAGGTCTTAGTTGAGGATGCCTCGGATAATAAAGCTCGGCCATTAGTTACTTTAAAAATAGCCACCCCTCGTCGGTTGAACATGTTCCTGTGACGTCTATTTCTGTGGTTAGTCGTCTGGCAGATAGGTGCGATGTCAGAAATAAGGTGTTATCAGTGACTGGTGACAAGTGGGGAACGCCACTATTGTACGTGTAGTTGATTCCTGATCCGTCACCGCTAAGCCTTTTCGCACTAGTGAAACGTCAAGAATACTGTCACAAAAATGAAAATCGTTCATCACACATACCTCTCTTGAGCAGTTGCGAGTACTCCGTGAGATATTTTTGACACCACATGATCATGCGAGATGAAATCTCCAGATCTTATCATGTCTCCTTTAAGCATACAGCCACCATGATCACCCATCAACACGGTACCGACAAGAAATAAAATGCCAAAGGTAGACATAACGTGGATGATGTCGTCACAACTAGCCATGGAAGACTGCGCGCACGCCTCTTGGGCGAGTTGCAGTATGTTTTCCTTGGCCGTAGCAGCCTGTAGGGTTCACGCAGACATCAGATTGGCACTAAGATGAGTAGAAGGTATACCATAGCCACGCTAGCAACCCACACCACTTAATCCAATCTAGGGTTGTCTGAGATTGTCGTGGCTACCACTGCTAGCTGTCGACTACCAACGTCCTTCTATGGCGGTGGCAGGATGGAGAAGCAGCGAAGAGGGAGGCAAGAAACATCGATCATGATGTCTCTAGACGGCTACAGATGCAGCACTATGCATCCAACATCCATACTGATTGCGGCCTAGCTCGGACCCAAATTAGCACAAATATAACCTTCCTGAAATCAGCGTGTCCGTGCTCGTACTGGTCGCACTTCCATGCCCACTTATAGTCTTCATGAGGTCACCGCCTAGCTAAGCCTCCTACACAACTCCTTCTCGCCACACGCCATCAATGCCGCCACCTTAGTCGTCTTCTCGCCACGCGAAGAGGCAGCCAACGGACAGGAGGCAGCGGTCAAGTGATCTCAGGCCTGGAGGGCTATGCGCTCGGGATTGGAGCGGGCCAAAATGCGCTCGGGACTGGAGGGCTATGTACAAGAGCGAATGATAAGAGTAGTCGGATGGTGATCAGTCCATCGCGCACCCAAACCATTACTCGGCACCCGAACAGGCGGATTATGCAACCAACTCTCGGAATCAGACTGAAGATCTCGACAAGCGAGGTTCGGAACAACGGAGTGATGCAGACTCTGCATCGGATCTGGCATAGAGGATGTCGTCGCGTCGGAAAACACCGGAAGGCACAAACAAGGAACAAAGAATGGTACCACAGCAGACGGATTCCTCAAGCAGCATGAACACCGGATGGTAGAACACCATTATCAAAGAAGGAAGCGAAACCCTGAAGGTACGACGGAACCCAACCACGAGAATTCTCGGACTCAAGAAAGAGATGAGAGCGGATTCAAAATGCGCAGGGGTAAGAGGACAACAGCAGAGGGTAAGGAGTAAAATCAGACCTAATCAGAAGTATCCAACCGATTTTGCAAAAATAGTTTTGACACTCTACTTCGGCCGTTAGCTAGGTTATCCTACAGGCTGGACTTGTGGGGTATCGCAATCGGCGAGCTCGATACCACTCTGTAACACCCTCAGAATCGGACCTATGCAAGTTTCAGCGATTCCCGTCAAACCCGCATAGAAACGATTCAAAGTTGCCCACCAGGCACTTTCGTGCGGGTGGAAAACAAAGTAATAACATTACACAACAGTCCTCGATGGGACCCACAAAACAGATATATATACAACACGACTCCATGAGTCAAGAATACAGATATAATGTACAAAGATCCAAATCACCTTGAAAATGATAGAGCGTCCGACTACGGACAAGATGCAAATGGGGCTAAGAGCCTCAAGAATAACCAATGGCGTCCATAACCTGCCTGTGCCAAGCCGAAGGGTAATCCTGCTAACGACGCCGATCCCAAAACCTTAAACAAAAAGGGTGCCGACAAAGGGCAAAGGAAAAGAGGAGCGCAAGATCGAGGCCAAGACACGAGGCTAGAATTCGGCGGTCCTCGCCTACATAGGTATGGTGGACTGAAGCGGCAGCGGCAGCATGCACTAAACAACCTATAGAGACTCGATACAACTGACGGCAATCAGAGAGGGGGAAGAAAGACCTATTCGGAACCAACCTGATACTAACACCAAACAATCCCATCCTGGTATTCCCCCTCGAGACCAATCGAGGAAGTCAACCGAGGAACTCACACAGTTGGCAGTTTTATTTATTCAGTTATCGTTGCAGCAATTACTAGTCAGGTGTAGATAATCATCCTGATAAAATAAGCAGTGGGCACTTTTAGTTAACCATTCCGTTCTGGTGGCAACACTTACTAGTCAGATACATATAGCATGAGATAAACCCAAAACCCAGCAGTTGTTGGTACTTTTATTCAGCCATTCCGTTGTAGTTGCAATACTTACTAGTCAGGTACAATGGTCGCAAGCGACAACTCAAACAAGCAATTGTGGGCAGTATTATTTAGCCATTCCATTATAGTGAAGCTGATTACTAGTCATTATAAAGTCAAATTTATAGCACTACTTTAGTTATGCTTGTCTATGATCGAGATTATGTGCTCCAAGTCGTCCATAACCGCGAACACGGCTTTCAGAAAGTTTTACCCGGCCGGGGTGCACCAATAGCAACACACGCTCGATCAACCTCGGAAAAACCAAATCAAAACCCAACGAGGCCTTCACGACAAAGCAATCACAGGATTCAGAAATATTTCAGGGGGCCACCCCTTAAAGTAGACCCGCAACGAAGCCGGCCGGCTCCGATACGGGCTTAAGGTTGTGGGGACGGCTGTGAACGACTGGGAACCCGAAAGTGTGGCTGGGCTTGTCGACACTACGGAATCGTGCCACGATCCTAAACAGTACAGTGTGCTCCTCGCACAATTCAAATAAAGCAGTAAAACATGGCATAAGTACAGGATCGTAATAAAACCTCAAACTAGTTTGTGGCCCCAAGAAATAAGACTGAATCAAGCTCTGGCTCAGGGGGGTCCCATAATCCTCCCGGATGTGGATAGCGCGATAAATCAAGGAACAGGTATCAAGTACTCGGGGTCCCACGGACACAAGTGCTCGAAACCAAATATTATCTATCACCCACCGATGCCTCTGCTTACTTCAATTTTAGTTATTAAACAGGAATTAAAGTGAACGATAAGTAAAGCCAAGATCATCTCCAACATCAAACATGCGGCAATACACTAACAACTGTGGCACTTGACGACACGCACAAAGACTTGAGCAAGCGACTACGACACGCAAGTCCAACTATCTACCAAACAACAGGTAATAGGATGTGTCCAAGGCAATATAAGGCTGCAAGGGATATCACGGGTATGAAAACTAGAGCATCGTAACACGGATAGCAAATAGATCAACAGGAGGGAATAAATACTATAAAAGTAAGATAGGTAGAAAGGGGGAGATGCTCGCCTGAAAACATTACCGAAGGTTCAACCGAAGATCGGGGCGAAGCTCACATCAACTCAACGGCCTTATCCGCAAAGAAGCAAAACACTAGAAGGAACACCGGATGCACTATTTAATACAACGGCAGAAGATCGGCATGATGCATGTATGATGTATGACATGGCAAAGGTGCGATGCATTTAGGTCATATCAAGCGGAACCGGGGGTCCCGACAATTAATTATATGGTTCAAGTTATTTAACTACCCCGCAAATTAAATATTGTCTTAACAAGGCAAAAGATAGCACCGGTTCGCTACCCAAATTTAAATGAGGCCAATATAAGGCTAGATTTGCCCGCATATGGGCCCCATATTTAATTATGAGGTGAATCGGCATAAGGCCCCCAAACCACAGACAAGCATGCATGCATGAACAATTTGATATGCGACAAGTTGTATTTTATTATCAAATAGGGTTCGAGAAAAGGGGTCACACATTGAGGTTCGACGCACTTGGGGTTCCGGGGTTCGGGGTCGGTCTCAGGGTTCAGGGTTCGACGGGCCGGTCTCGGCGGGAACGGGTTCGGTACGGGAGGAAGGTCTTGTCGCAACCGGATAGCCGGACTTGGTTGGCGTCGGGGGCGCATCGGACCCGCTCTGGTCGGTGTCGATCTTGTCGTCGCCGTGGTCTTCGGGTCCGTGTAGGCGGTCATGGCGTCCCAGGTGGCAAACTTGGCGTTCCGTTTAAACGACCTTGGCGTCCTTGTTGAAGTTCTCGGTGGCGATGTCGGTCTTGGGTACGTCGGGCGGATCTCGATCTTCGTGCTCGGTCCCGGCGTGGCCCTTGTATCACCGGATCGCTTGGTCGGTGGTGACGAAGTCTGGCGTTGTTCCATGACAAAGAACTTCGAGCTCCGACTTTGAAGTGTTGTCAAGTAGCGGAAGTAGGCGCCATCAGAGAACAAGTGGAAGCCAGATCTTGTTCAATCCGTCTTCGTAACATAGAGGAATTAGGTGAAGTAGCACTTGAACAACCTCCGATGGAGCATGTACCGACGAACTGCTGGTTGCACAAACGTGTCGACGCAGTGCAGAGGAAGCAGAACGGCTGGGTCGGCACCGATTCTCTTGCTCTTGCACTGGTGCCTGCATGCAGTGGCTCGGAGAGCGGGACAGGCAAGCAGAAAGGCGGCAGCGGCGGCGCTGCACACGCGACAGAGGCGGACCGCGCCGGCAGCCATGGCGGCGCTTATGGCCGGGCGGCTGGGCTCGCGGGCGCGAGATATGGTGGGAAGCGGCGCTGGCGGGGGAGGCGGGCGCGCGGGCGGCGAGGAGCTCGACGGGCGGCGCTTGGGGGAACCGCGCGAGAGGGCGGGGAGGGCGACCTAGCCAGCGGGGCGGAGGGGATCGAGGAGGGACGGGGGTGGCCGGGCCGGCGAGGCGGGGAAGGACGGGCGTGACTGGCGCGGGTGCGCGAGGTGGGTCCGCGGCGAGCACGCGAGGCGAGGGGGGTTCGCGGCGGCGCGGCGGGCGAGAGGAGGCAGACGCTGGAGCGGCGCATCGCGGGCGAGGGCGGAGGACGCTGAGCTTGGGCAGAGGGATCATGGGCGCCAGAGGTGCGGAGGTTGGAGGAAGGCAGGCAGGGCCGGTGGGAGGAAGGAGGAAGAAGGGGGGCACACACCGCTGGGGGATGGGCGTGGGGACGGGGCCAGAGTGGGGCCAGGAGGAGGGCCTGTGGCGAGGCAGGGCAGGTGTGGGGGCTGTGTGTGTGGGGGTTGTGTGGGTGTGGACTGAGAGGAAGAGGGAGAGAGAGAGGTGAGGTGGCGCGATTAGAGTGGTGGGGGGTTTGGGGAGGGGTGAGGTGGCGACATAGGATAGGTTGGGGTGAGGTGGAGAGGGGCTGGGTAGATTAGGATGGGGTGAACTAGGGATTTTGGGCGAACCGATTTTTATTTCTGGGGGTGGTCGTTCGGGTCGATTCGGCCCGTTCGACTGCCCCACTAAAAATAATTCAGAATTTTATTTATTTTAAATGCACCATTTGCAAACCGATAGCAGGCAAAGAAAATAATCCGGAGACCCGGGGTTTGTGTTTGAATAAAGACGGGGCGTTTAGAAAACACAAACATGTTTTTCCGAAATTAGTTTTATGCAAGCAAATGCAAGATGATGACAATGCTCAAATGCAATGTGGCATGATGACATGAGCATGCGGTCATGATGATGCAATGCACAAAAACAACGCGATTTTCTAGTAGTGGTTTTTGCGGGATGCCACAATTCGACACCACTAACAATGGATCTCGCCCTCGAGATCCACCTCATGGTACCGGAAGGAAGGTCGGCGATCTGGATCTTCTCGCGCTTCGTGTAGATCCTCGCGACACCACTAACAAGAGGTCGTTGTCCGTGATAGCCGAGAGAACACTCCGGAAACAAAAGGTCGAAGGTAGAGGCATCAACAATAAAGCCACCCCTAACTTCCGTGGACGGAGTAAAACTGCTGGATCCACTGATTCGATGTACAAGAGCGAATGATAAGAGTAGTCGGATGGTGATCAGTCCATCGCGCACCCAAACCATTACTCGCACAACAGCGGATTATGCAACCAACTCGGAATCGATCAAGATCTCGTAAGCGAGGTTCGAACAACGGAGTGATGCATCAGATCGGATGCAGCATAGAGGATGTCGTCGGCCGGAAAACACCGAAGGCACAAACAAGGAACAAAGAATGGTACCACAGCGACGGATTCTCAAGCAGCATGAACACCGGATGGTAGAACACCATTATCAAAGAAGGAAGCGAAACCTCAAGGTACGATTTTAACCCAACCACGAGAATTCCTGGACTCGAAGAAAGGGACGAGAGCGGATTCAAAACACGTAGAGGTAAGAGGAGAACAGCAGAGGGGTAAGGAGTAAAATCAGACCTAATCAGAACTATCCAACCGATTTTGCAAAAATAGTTTTGACACTCTACTTCGGCCGTTAGCTAGGTTATCCTACAGGCTGGACTTGTGGGGTATCGAATCGCCGAGCTCGATACCACTCAGAACACCCTCAGAATCGGTCCTATGCAAGTTTCAGCGATTCCCGTCAAACCCGCATAGAAACGATTCAAAGGTGCCCACCAGGCACTTTCGTGCGGGTGGAAAACAAAGTAATAACATTACACAACAGTCCTCGATGGGACCCACAAAACAGATATATATACAACACGACTCCATGAGTCAAGAATACAGATATAATGTACAAAGATCCAAATCACCTTGAAAATGATAGAGCGTCCGACTACGGACAAGATGCAAATGGGGCTAAGAGCCTTGAAGAATAACCAATGGCGTCCATAACCCTGCCCAGGCCAAGCCGGAAGGGTAACCCTGCTAACGACGTCGATCCCAAAACCTGCTTAAACAAAAAGGGTGCCGACAAAGGGAAAAGGAAAAAGAGGAGCGTCGATCGAGGCCAAGACACGGCGAGGCTAGAATTGGCTGGTCCTCGCCTACATAGGTATGGTGGATCAAGCGGCAGCGCAAGATGCACTAAACAACCTATAGAGACTCGATACAACCGGCAATCGAGAGGGGAAGAAAGACCTATTCGAACCAACCTGATACTAACCAAACAATCCCATCTCAGTATTCCCTCGAGACCAATCGAGGAAGTCAACCGAGGAACTCACACGGTGGCGCTTTATTTATTCGCTATCGTTGCAGCAATTACTAGTCAGGTGTAGATAATCATCCTGATAAAATAAGCAGTGGGCACTTTTAGTTAACCATTCCGTTCTGGTGGCAACACTTACTAGTCAGATACATATAGCATGAGATAAACCCAAAACCCAGCAGTTGTTGGTACTTTTATTCAGCCATTCCGTTGTAGTTGCAATACTTACTAGTCAGGTACAATGGCCGCAAGCGACAACTCAAACAAGCAATTATGGGCAGTATTATTTAGCCATTCCATTATAGTGAAGCTGATTACTAGTCATTATAAAGTCAAATTTATAGCACTACTTTAGTTATGCTTGTCTATGATCGAGATTATGTGCTCCAAGTCGTCCATAACCGCGAACACGGCCGTAAAGTTTTACCCGCCGGGTGCACCAATAGCAACACACGCTCGATCAACCTCGAAAACCAAATCAAAACCCAACGAGGCCTTCACGAAAGCAATCACAGGATTCAGAATATTTGAGGCCACCCTTAAAGTAGACCCGCAACAAAGCCGGCCGGCTCCGAGACGGGCTTAAGGTTGTGGGGACGGCTGTGAACGACTGGGAACCCGAAAGTGTGGCTGGGCTTGTCGACACCGCGGAATCGTGCCACGATCCTAAACAGTACAGTGTGCTCCTCGCACAATTCAAATAAAGCAGTAAAACATGGCATAAGTACATGATCGTAATAAAACCTCAAACTAGTTTGTGGCCCCAAGAAATAAGACTGAATCAAGCTCTGGCTCAGGGGGGTCCCATAATCCTCCCGGATGTAGATAGCGCGATAAATCAAGGAACATGTATCAAGTACTTGAGGGTCCCACGGACACAAGTGGGCGTTCGGAAACCAAATATTATCTATCACCCACCGATGCCTCTGCTTACTTCAATTTTAGTTATTAAACAGGAATTAAAGTGAACGATAAGTAAAGCCAAGATCATCTCCAACATCAAACATGCGGCAATACAATAACAACTGTGGCACTTGACGACACGCTACAGCACTTGAGCAAGCGACTACGACACGCAAGTCCAACTATCTACCAAACAACAGGTAATAGGATGTGTCCAAGGCAATATAAGGCTGCAAGGGATATCACGGGTATGAAAACTAGAGCATCGTAACACGGATAGCAATAGATCAACAGGAGGGAATAAATACTATAAAAGTAAGATAGGTAGAAAGGGGGAGATGCTCGCCTGAAAACATTGCCGAAGGTTCAACCGAAGATCGGGGCGAAGCTCACATCAACTCAACGGCCTTATCCGCGAAGAAGCAAAACACTAGAAGGAACACCGGATTCACTATTTAATACAACGGCAGAAGATCGGCATGATGCATGTATGATGTATGACATGGCAAAGGTGCGATGCATTTAGGTCATATCAAGCGGAACCGGGGGTCCCGACAATTAATTATATGGTTCTAGTTATTTAACTACCCCGCAAATTAAATGTTGTCTTAACAAGGCAAAAGATAGCACCGGTTCGCTACCCAAATTTAAATGAGGCCAATATAAGGCTAGATTTGCCCGCATATGGGCCCCATATTTAATTATGAGGTGAATCGGCATAAGGCCCCCAAACCACAGACAAGCATGCATGCATGAACAATTTGATATGCGACAAGTTGTATTTTATTATCAAATAGGGTTCGAGAAAAGGGGTCACACATTGAGGTTCGATGCACTTGGGGTTCCGGGGTTCGGGGTCGGTCTCAGGGTTCAGGGTTCGACGGGTCGGTCTCGGCGGGAACGGGTTCGGTACGGGAGGAAGGTCTTGTCGCAACCGGATAGCCGGACTTGGTTGGCGTCGGGGGCGCATCGGACCCGCTCTGGTCGGTGTCGATCTTGTCGTCGCCGTGGTCTTCGGGTCCGTGTAGGCGGTCATGGCGCCCTGTGGCGAACTTGGCGTTAAACGACCTTGGCGCCCTTGTTGAAGTTCTCGGTGGCGATGTCGGTCTTGATGCGCATGGCGATCCTGGCGATTCGTGCTCGGGTCCTAGCGTGGCCCTTGTATCACCGGATCGGCTTCGGGTCTCGGTGGTGACGTAAGTCCTGGCGTGTTGTTCCATGACAAAGAACTTGCTCCGACTTTGAAGTGTTGTCAAGTAAGCGGAAGTAGGCGTCATCGTAGAACAAGTGGAAGCCGATCTCGGTTCAACTCCGTCTTCGTAACATAGAGGAATTAGGTGAAGTAGCACGGAACAACCTCGGATGGAGCACAAAGTCGGCAGACTGCTGGTTGCACAAGCGTGTCGACGCAGTGCAGGGAAGCGAACGGCTGGTCGGCACCGATTCTCTTGCTCTGCACCGTGCTCGCATGCGGGCTCGGAGAGCGGGACAGTAAAGCGAGAAAGCGGCAGCGGCGGCTACCGCACACGCGAGGAGGACCGGGCGCGGACAGGATGGCGGCGCCGGGGCTCGGCGCATGAGATGGTGGTGGCGAAGCGCGCCGGGGCCCGAGGCGGCTTGGCGGGGAGAGGGAGCTCGCGGGAGGCGCTGGGGAACCGCGCGAGAGGCGGGAGGGCTAGACCGGGGCGGAGGATCGAGGAGGGACGCGGGCGGCCGGGCCGGGCGAGGCGGGAAGGACAGGCGGCCGACGGCGGTGCCGCGAGGTGGGGGTCCGCGGCAGGAGACGCGAGGCGTGGGGTTCTTGCGTGCGGGCGGCGCGGATGAGAGGAGGCAGGGGCAGCGGGCGAGCGCGGGCGAGGGCGGACGCGGAGGGGCGACGTTGAGCTTGGGCCAGAGGGGATCGCGCGGGCGCCAGCGAGAGGTGCGGAGGTTGGAGGGAAGGGGCAGGCAGGTGCGTCGGTGGGAGGAAGGAGGAAGAAGGGGGGGGCGCGCCACACCGCGCGGGGGCCGCGTGGGCACGTGGGGCTGCAGTGGGGCTGGGAGGAGGCCAGTGGTAGCAGCGGGTAAGGTGGGGGCTGTGTGTGTGGGGGTTGTGTGGGTGTGGCCTGAGAGGAAGAGGGAGAGAGAGGTGAGGTGGCGCGATTAGAGTGGTGGGGGTTTGGGGAGGGGTGAGGTGGCGACATAGGATAGGTTGGGGTGAGGTGAGGCTGGG